>JPKC01002548.1:0-11637 GCA_000750925.1 Pseudogymnoascus sp. VKM F-4518 (FW-2643)
GGGGGAGAAGGGAGAAGGGAGGTGGGGGGGGCAAGGAGGGGCAAGGATGATAGTATGTTGGTATGTGGAGGCATGTATGTGGAGGCATGTATGTGGATGGTATGTGGAGGAGAAGGAGTGAAGTGGGTGCGATGTTGTTACTATGGCGCGTGCTTGGTGGTTCACAGAGTACGGTAGAGGTATGGGATGTACTACAAAGTACTACGAACAGGGATCGTGGTGGAGCTGGGGTATCCAGAGTACAAGACGGTACATTCAAGCCAGTCAGTGATCAGTTAATGGTAAGCTGGTAAGATGAGATGGTAAGAGTGAAGGGCATGGAAAAAAGGAAATGCTATGGAATATCCCAAGTCGGAAGTTTGCCTGTGAGAGTGAAGCGGAGCTGGTTGAGGGGCATGCGCAGCTCGAGAATCCAGGTGCCTGCATCGTCGTCGTCGATTGTCCTGGGATAACCTCAACATGCCAGCGCCCATCAGAGGAATAAAGTAAGAGCGCCGATGTACTCTACTCTAATATATATTAGAGATATACTGAATATACTGTATACACCGTACACGCTGTAATATGCAATATATACTACAGCGCGCGTTTGTTTGCATTCTTTCCAACATGAAACACCGCCAGAGGGCACTGCCGAGCCACCTGACATGTCCCATCGATCACCACATGCAGGCCAGGGTCGCGGCGAGATTGATTTGATGGCTCGTTCCTCCTGTCAAGCAAGCACCAAGAAATGGTAAGTACCGCAGGTGCAGTAAGTAAGTATGGTGCAGTAAGTATACACCATAGTAAGAATCCATGGGCGAGCGTATGGGGTAGGCCATTATTCGAAGTAACAAAGTGGACATCGACGGGGTGGATGTGCAGCATGTACGTTGCCCGTCCGCCCGCCCCTTCCCTCCTCACACCATCGTTCTGCGCCAGCGGGCTGGCGTGTTCTGGAGCGGAAAGTCTCGGCCGCTTTGGGGGTTGCGCCTGCCGCAGCTGAGATGAGCGTCTGGCGATCTCGGCCCTCTTGACCTTCCTATCTCCCAGCGGTTCGCGGCTGGCCACGCCACAGTTGGGTCAGCACAAGCCATGTGTAAGTGTGTGTGTGTGCAACCGTGCAGAAACCGTGGTTGCGTGGGTGGAGTCCACCTTGCCTTCCTGTAGTATCGTCGCGGTGGTATTTGAGATGGGCAGCAACGGAGTGTGGTGTGGCACGCACTTTGGGTCCTGGGAGAAGCTACGAGCGGCAGTTGAGATTAGCCAGCCACATCTCTGTTGGTGTGGAGTTGAGCCGCGAGCAAAGTCAGGCCATAACCGCAGGCTCAATCGTGGCCGTACATCGGATCTACGCTGTTGGAAGCTATCCATACAGCAACCGTACAGCATCATATAGCATCATACAGTGCTGTGGGTAGCTCCTCAGTGAGGGGGCTTACCGCATGTCACGGACGCGACGTCTCAACCTCTGACACGAATGCCAGGGGGACGGCGACCGTGAGTACGCCATCGGCACGCTGGCCGGTCCATCGCAAGTCGAATCTGCAGCTGATGATCGGACAAAGCTTAGGGGCGGGATGGGATGGTAAGACAAGCGCTTGGCACGTTGTCCAGGTGTTGGCTCCCTGGTTAATAAATGGTCTCTGGCTGCCGTGTGATATGGAGACAATGTCTTACACTACACGCGCAGCCCACACGAAGTAACATCAAATACCTCAGTCGGTTAACGGAATGAAGCACGTAGCACTCGCATCCCGGCTCGGACCGAGTGAGCTGTCTCGTCTCGGCTTCATATGTGAAATGAGGGTGAGACGGTGCTCCCTCAGTATGGAAGGCCACGAGCGGACAACACGGGTCCACAATGACAATAAAACCCCACGGCCGAGGGTCGATCAACATTTGTGTTCCTTGGTGCCTGATTTTCTCTAGCTGCTCTTTGAGATTCCTTGAGATTTGGTTTCTCCGCGACATCTCCGGGCTCGAATCACTTTTGCGCAGAATGCCCAGCGCGGGGAAAGCCACAGTATGGATCGGTGCGGCGGGAATAGCCCTGTCTAGCTCGCTGTAGTTGAATTTCGGTTGGTGAACAGAGGGGTAAAGTGCGGGTTGGCTTGGGCCTGGCCTGGGCAAGATCGTCCGCATTTGGTCAAGCAGGCGGTCTTCCGGCTGCTGTGTCAGAAGGAATAGCCTAGACCGGTTGTACAAGCCCACTTGTTCAATTTCCACTGTCGCTCGATTTGGTTGTTTGTTGATAGGCCCGGTTTCCACACTGTGTCCTCAACGCCTTCCGCCGGCGCATCCTCACTGGAAGGTAGTTCCTAATTGTGGAAACGATTGGGACCATTAGTGCGCCATGAATGTAACCGCCGGGCCAATAAATTGCACATCCAGCCTGCCGCCATCCCTGTCCTATATTCGTCTTGATGAGCGAATGTGGAGGTGGGAGACTTCCATGGGTAAAAACGGTGCGCGGAACTGTAACTGTACATAGTATAGTTACCGTAAGGTGGCAGCTATGGCGTTCATGCAATGCGCGAATGCTTGCAAGCCGCCAGCTATGTTTCACACATACATATCACATAGCTATGTAGGTACATGCCTGGGCCAACCGGCTATCTGGCACTTAGAGCTCTCCTTACATTTGTTGAGCTTTGGCCGTCCATGCATTCCTTGGCATATAGGAAGGAGCAACAGCTCTGGAAAGGGCCATCGGGAAGATCAGTTTTCGTGCGCCCCAATTGTGGGCCTCGTGTTGTGGAGTGATTTGTCGCTTGTGGAGCAAAGCACAGCATGCGAGTCAGTCCAGTCAGGCTGATAGACACCCTACCGTGCCTGCTGTGGTGGCACTCGGAAGATGAAGCGGTGCTATTATTGCGGCCAGAGCAAGCACCAGGGTGTACTCTAGCACAGGCCATGCCGTCTGTGGTACGGAAGGTTCCCGACCCCGCAAATTTATGCCCTAAGAATAGCGCCGTCGCCCGGAAATCAAGATGCTCTCCTTTGTCAGAGATAGAGACAATGTAGATGCCGTCGATATCTGGCGGCCGGTTACACCACTCGAGTATGTCAGCATGCTTCCATGTGATTACCTGTCTATAGTATCCACATGGCTGATATTGCGGGAGAGTTGTTGTTACAGAAACATGTCGGCTTTGTATCATCTTCAAGCAAATGTTTTGCCGTGCACATTGTGCCTATATAAAGCTATATGAACTGGGAATACCCTTAATAGAGTATTACCCCGAGGCACCTCTCGGCTGGTCGGATGCGGAGGAAGGGGGATTTCGCCGAGATAATTAAAAATCCGGGGTAGCTTGCCATAGTAATGCTGAGCTATTCAACCAGTTAATTGAGGGTCAATTTATATCCGGTAGTTGGCAGCCCGCGCGTTCACGGTGCGCGAGGGGGGATACCCGTACCAAACCGCTGTGTACCTTGAGATGAGATGCCGACCTTTGACGGCTCCTCGGCCCTGACTTTGCTTAACTCCCTGAGGCTGCTCCAACCAAGCTTCCCCAGAGCATGTACAGATTAGTATCTTGGATCTGGGATTATGATCGGCGGTGGTAGCGCACTTGTTTCCGTCATGCAAGATCCGCGCTGGCTGGCTGGTGTGGCAACTAAGCGATGTCGGGCACAACAAGATAGGCATCTGAAGGCTCGGTCATGGATGAAGTCTCCCCATGTGGAAAGGAGGACGCCAGTACAACCGTCGTTAGACCCCACCCTCCAACCGCCCCCACTAGAGGATGGCTACCGATAGGGTTCATGGCCGGAGTCCGGCTAATTCGAGGGGAGAGGAGGACTGTGCCATCGCTGTCAGAGCAGGCGGAGCTCTGGCAAACAGATCCCGGAATGCTGGCTTGGCCTTTTCCTAACGGCGTGGCCGAGGCACCCGCAGTGGACATCACAGTGGGCATCGCCAGATCCAACACAGCCCGCTTGGTGGGTTGCTGTTCATGTACGGTGCTTAGTATCGCCGTGCTAGCTCCATGTTCCCACAGCTCATGTTGGTGGCTTGGTTGCTTCCGTGAGACGATAACCTCAACACGTTAGTTGGGGTCTAAGAAGCGGAGTGTCAAGCGGCTGTGCTTCGTGCTCTTCATGCGCTTGAAACTCACGGTTACGCAATGTATATCGAGACGCAGCTCCACATGGATAAACATTGGCCAACCCCGCGGTCGGCGTGTCTCCGGACAAGAACCTCAAGTTAAGCCCCTCCTGCCCCTCCTAATCCTTCGCGATAGTAAAGAGATCGACGGATGAGGGGTTCGGCAGAACTCAGCACGACTTGAGGAGGGGATCTATATTCTTCCGGGGGGGGGGGGGGGGGGAGGGGGGGACACGACACAGCACAGCCATGATCAGAGGCCAGATGTCCCCAATGGGGCATTCGGAAGAGGGTTTAATGCGGAATTAATGTGCTGTTAATTGCCTTCTTATTGTATTACCGCGGCTATCCAGTCGTCATGAAGCTGATCCATAGTCGTCGTGGTGGTGGTGCGCAACTCCGCGTTTCAGAAGTCGGCACCTATCCGATTCGCAAGCCCGAGCTCATCATCCATCCTGATCGATCGGACGGGCGTTTCCGTTGGGTCGTCACTCAAAATTTGGCTCCACGTGACAAGAACCTGGGTCTTATGTAAACATGTGACTCGTAGAAGGCTATTTTCTTAATTATATCTGGGTCAACAGAAGAAATCTGTATAAGAGCTCTTCGCAGATATATTGCCAGAATGATGCTTGAACGCAAAATTTGATATAGGTGGGTACGATGCCTCCACCGAGATAAGAAATTCAACATTATCGGAAGCCGCCGTCGGTGCCGTCGGTGTTACTAAGATAAGAAATACAAAAAATATCTCTTCCAAATTCCTCACAGATTTGACGTTCCATCTTTTGGTGGACGGAGCCGGCGTTGCACGATGTGTACCTTCTAAATTACACTCCTTGCGTTTTCCCCTCGCACACGATTTATATCTTTCCCTTCAAACTTCGTTTGTTGTGTACCTCAATTCCTACAGTCTGAAGTTGATACACCAAGCTTCCTCACAACTCAAACCCCTCCACCACCTCCCAACTTCAAAAATTCCCAGCAAAATCCCCCTTTCCTTCTTTCTTCAACAGGCATTATTCTGTGCCCAAGCAGTCTTCGCCTTAAGACTCGTCTTTGCAGTATAACCACTTCGTGTTTCTTTCCCGTCGCCCTTTTTCGGCAAACTCCGATCTCAAATCTCAACCCCTCAACACACAACCGCAAATCACACCACCAAGGCCATCATGTGCAATTCCAAGCTTCACAAGTTCCTGGAGGGCCTTCCAAAGGTGGAGCTTCACCTCCACATTGAAGGAACCCTTTTACCAGAGCTCCTTTTCAAGCTGGCAGCCACCAACAAGATCGAGCTCCCAAAATCCGATCCAGCCTTCGCATCTCCCGAGGCCCTCCAAGCCAGATATGATCGCTTCACGTCTCTCTCCGACTTCCTCCATTACTACTACATTGGCATGTCCGTTCTCCTCACAGAAGCTGATTTCACCTTCCTCGCCTACGAGTACTTCACTCGGGCCCACGCCGATAAATGCGTCCACGCCGAGATCTTCTTTGACCCCCAGGCGCACACCACGCGCGGTGTCGCCTACGACACGGTAGTCAAGGGCATTGCTGAAGCCCAACGTAAGGCCAAAGAAGACTTTGGAATCACCTCCAAGCTTATCATGTGTTTCCTCCGTGACATGGCTGTTGCGAGCGCCAATGACCACTTCACTCTGGCTGAGAACCACAGCTACTTTGCCGATGGCACTATTGCCGGCATTGGACTCGACAGCGCCGAGGTTGGGTTCCCGCCTGAGCTGTTCCGCGATGTCTATGCACAGGCGAAGGAGGCTGGCGTTCATCGCACCGCTCACGCTGGCGAGGAGGGCGGTCCAGATTATCTCTCCGGTGCACTTGACAACCTCCAAGTCGAGCGAATCGACCACGGGGTCCGTCTTGCAGAGGATCCCGAGCTAATGAAGCGCGTTGCGCAGGAGGGAAAGCTCTTGACCTTGTGCCCGATTAGCAATGTGAAACTGCAGGTGGTCAAAGCCGTGTCTGAGCTTCCAATCCGGAAGTTTCTCGATGCGGGCGTCCAGATCTGCTTCAACTCCGATGATCCAGCTTATTTTGGGGGTTATCTTCTTGATAATTTCTGCGCTGTCGAGGAGGCGTTTGGACTGTCAATTGAGGAGTGGAAAGGCAGTGCCCAAGCGGCTGTTCGGGGATCGTGGGCCGATGAGGAGAGAAAGGAGGAGATTCTCTCGCAAATCGATGCGTATGTTACCAACTACAATTGAGTATATACGGCGTGGGATGGAGGAATACGTCGCCATAACTCTTCTATCGCACAGCCCAGTGCTCAAAAGCTATGGAGATATTTTACACGAATGAACGCACTGACGGGTTTATGAGAAAGAAGTACTGGTTACAGAGATCAACTATTGCCAAGAAATGATAGGGGGAACATGATTGTTGCTTAGCTTTACGCATCAATCAAAACCGATTCACCTCTATTACGATTAGACTCTTCTTACCACCTTGTGAACGAAATGAATACCATGAACGCCACGTGCTATCCCATCCATAGCCTCAGCACCTTCAGCCATGCTTCCATATCCTCACCCATTTCATAAATAGTTCCTCGTGGTTTATGAGGGTTCTTCTCGCTTGTAATACCTATGGGGATAAATTAATAACCACGATGACTCTGCAAACAATAATAGAAATGAAAATGAATTTTATTTAATAAAAGTGTAGGATTATCCTAAAATGAACGTAATGGAGTAACTACAGCAGACATAGCTCTCATCCCCGGCCCCTCTGATTAGAACTCTTTGCCTCATCCAAAACCAGTTTGATTAGTAGACATACACAAACTCGTCATTTTCCTTGTCTGTCAAGTCCAAGACTTCCGCCCGGTTCCCTGGCTCTTCCTGGGACTCTTCCATGGTCTTCGCATCAACGTTAACGTTCGTTGTCATAGACCGATCTACAATAACCCCACTCTTCCCGTTTGCGATTCTCCTCCGTTCCTGCTTCTTGTTCAACCACATTAGATTGGCGATTTGGACGCCGAGGAGTACCATCATGGCAACGAACACCCCAAGTACACCTCCAATAGCTGGGTGATATTCTGGAGCCTGCTCTGCGGTGAATAGAAGTGGGCCAATAAGGGCACCTGCAGAGGTTCCAGCCTGATAGAACGACATTGTAACAGATTTTTTGGTCTGTCCAGCGGTGTTTCCGACGGACCACGCGAGAAGTATCGGGTTGCCTGCAAACAAAAACGAGGTTATATAGTATGCCACAAGCAGCGCAGGTCGCATCCTTGCCTCGCGGCTAAGCCCGTAAAGCATTGCACAGCCAATAACGGGGAATATCATAAAACCCGCCAATATAATACCCTTCAGCTTCATCTTATTGGCGACCCAGCAGGCGAAGATGACAACAATTACTGTCATCGCTCCATAAGGAATATTCAGAAGTAATGTTGTATATTTGTCGAAGCCAAAGCCTTTAATGATGAGCGGGCCAAAGACACCTGGCAACGCTGACCCTAGGTTAGGCAGGATCGCTAGCACAACCCACAGCCATGTCTTGATGTCGAGAGCTGCTTCCCAAACCTGGGGCCACTTGAACTCGTGGACCTTTTCATCGCCGGATTTGTTGGAGCGGAGACGTTCAACGCCTTGTAGTCGTTCATGAGGGGTGAGGAAGCGAGCCTCAGAGATGTCGTTGTCAAGGAAATAATAACAGATTGGCGCAGTGACAACAGTAAGCAGTCCACAAAATAGGTAAATGCTGCCAAAATATTAGTAGGATACCCAAGCAAATGGGTTAGGATAACTGACATTTGCCACGAATATAAGCTTTCGGACTTGATATGACCGAGGCCATAAGATAAGGCAGCAGCTGCCATTGTTGCTGTGCCATTCATGGAATACCAAATAGAGACACGAAGTGGTTGCTCGACGCGACGGTACCACTGGCCCGTCATGATAGCAAATAGAGGCAAGCAGCCGGCTTCGAACAGACCAAGGAAGAAGCGACAGGTCATCATCGTTTTGAAATCATGGCAGAGACACGTCATTGTCTCTGCAATTCCCCATCCGAGGATCATCGATGGCATTAGGATCCGGTGTGGCACCTTTACAATCAGCCACGCTGAGAATGGCTGCCACCCCAATTGCGCAATTGGTGCGATCGATCCGAGGAGGGAGTATTCACGTCCTGTCATATGGGTGTCTTCTCGCAGACCGAAAACTGCGCCAGTTCCCATGACGCCCTTATCCAAAACCTAAGGGGCCACAAATAAGCGCCTGTAACAAATTATTGATATACACTCAACGCACCTGTAAGAAGTAGACCCAAGTCAGCATCGACAAGATGATCCTATCAGTCTTTCTTCTAATCCGAGTATTCTAGGCAGAGATGGTCAGCGAGTTTCTTAGTTACGGATCTCAAAGGCAACATACGTCTTCCTCCGTCAGGGTGACATGAGCCTGCTCCATCATATCTGAAGTTGGCTTCTCCGAATAGGTCACTGGAGTCACAGAGATCTTCTCTCCCTCTGATTCGATATCGTGATCACCCATGATGGCAAATATTTGCCGTTGCTTTCCGTTGAAGAGTTCAATGAGCCAGAGGAAAGACTGGTGTAATTGTTGAGTGGTGAAATAAGAAACTGATCTGCCAACAAGAGCATCTCGCCTCCTTATATACCTACCCCAGAAAGAGTCAAGCTATTCCACATGGCAATCTGGGGTAAGACCCACACACGAGGGTTGCGTAGCTCTTGTTGTTCCCTCCTACCAAATGCGGTAATTTTGAAGTGGAACCGACACTGCGGGAGAAGCTTAGTATACTACCACAACCCGACGGCCTAAAACTTCCCAATTAGGTAGCTAAACCTAATCATTTACTAGGAATAGAGCCACAATCATACTGTCCGCCCAATCTTTCTTGCCTTAACTAGGTTTCGGAGCAGCGGATACAGTAGTGGCGGCAGAAAGTCGCTTCGCTCAAGAGAAAGTCAAGTCCCGCCACAAGATAATGATTGTGGGCCGCCTTCGATAACTCGGCATACTATTGCCCACGAAGTCTTCTTATTCGTAGGCTTGAGGATTATCCAGCCGTGATCGTCACTATCATCAGATGCGATACACTGTCTGGTAGGGGCTCTTAATACCACGTAGCGTTACCCTTGCCGTATCCCGATACACGCCCTGGCGCAACTACTGCACATGAACTAAATCTATGTTCTGCAGTGCCGCTCCTTTGAAGATAGACTTGAGGCTCAATCGGTCTAAATTCTATCTATGTTATCTATTTTATCACAATCAATTATCCCCCATTTCCAGCTACAAGATATGGCTTATCATGCCCCACAAGCACAGTATTGGGCTAGCCCCCGTGCCTTCCGCTATCCTGCGCTCATCCCCCCGTTGTTGCCCTTCGCAAGGCCACCTCAGGTCGCCACCGCATTTGCGGCCGGCTCTCGCTCTTCACCTCGGGCAAACTACCGAAATCGCTTTTCACCTGCCGCCCTGTTATCCGCCACACCCTAAAACCATGCGCCATACTCTGGGAAATGTTTCTCTATGCTCTCTGGGTCGCTGTCTGGCCAAGTCTCAGCCATCGCCTTGCGCATCTCGTCGTATAGGACTTTGTACCCGGCGGGGTTGAAGTGGAGGCCTGTGAGAGGGGAGAGGAGTGTAAGCGACAGAATTCTCGACGTTCCTATGGGGTGATGGAATGAGCGGCAAAGCGAAGTGTTTTACATACCGTCGTAGAGCATCTCGGCCAAGGCTGGGTTCTTGTTGGTTTTCAAGCTGCCAGCGAGCACCCCCTCACCGGTCCAACCCGCGCGGGCCATCATCGCAGTCCAGAGGTCGCAGACAACCACCGGTCTCCCTTTCGCGATAAGCTCTTCGCCGACTTCCCTTCCTACTTGGGCATATGCTCTCGAGTTTTCGGCACACCGGCCTCTGTCTACCTGTCCATCAGCGCGTGTTTCCTCTGGGCGCTGGTACTCGTCCACGGGTGGCGTAGTGACAAGGATGATCCTCGGGTTGTGCGCAAGGACTGATGGATGGGAGAGGATAGATACGAGGTTCTCTCGGTATCTCTCTATCGAGACGAGCTGTTTGCTAGCGCCGCCGTCGTTGGCGGAATCATTGGCGCCAAAGAAGAGGGACTGAAAACGTGTTAATGGAGGAGGTCTAGATGGGGGCAAAAGAGGGAGGGCCATACTAGGTACTCAATCTTTGGTGAGTTGGCTGGGGAGGGGAAGACATAATCGATAATGGCTAGGCCTTGTTCTGTCTGATATCCGCTGGGAAGATGTTGGCACATATTTGCAGAAATGGGCGCACTGGTGAGTGATAAACCTACTTTAAACCGCGGTTCACAACGTCTAAGCGGCGCGTATAGTCTGGAGACATCCATGTCAGTGAACAGGACAGGCGAAAGCAATGTCAGGCCAACGAAAGTGGCAAATATCAAGCCCCTATGTGACTAAACCATTTATTTAACAAGGACATCAGGGAGCACTACCATGAGCCAGCTGTGCACCAAGCGCGAATCCCCTCGACTGGTCAAAAGCACCCTGAGTAATAGAGTCGCCAAAGAGAACAAACTGCTTATACGGGAGCTATAATATTATTAGCCCTACTATCTCGCTTTCACAGGATAAAGAGAATCAGCCTCAACTCACTATAGAAGCTGTAGCAAGGACGTCTTTCACGGGAGCTTTGAAAGGAGGCATATTGACAGCTTGAGATATCAGTGGGAAATTTTAAGCCGTCCACTCTTTACAGAGGTTAAAGATAGAGAAATCAGAGATAATCAGCCAATCTGAAAAAGTTACTGTTGATATGTGTGCGTAGAGATTAGAAATATAACTAGCAGTGAAGCGAATCAAAGGTGGAAACTACCAGCTGTGTTATTCCTACAATCTGCCTGTCCAGTACTGTTTGCCTCAATTAGGAAACAGGGACTCAAGTACAAGACTATACCCTTTTTGGATATGGCGTTCCTCGAGATCCAACTTGTAGCCTAATTAGGTAATATCGTTATTTGCACTGTCAATGGCAGCTTTGAGCTTCTTCATGTCTTCACTACCCTGCACAGCTGTCTGAATCGTCCAGACCATCGAGATGATATTGATGTGGCAACTGACCGCCCAATCGATAGCCTAGGTTACCAAATGAGAAGAAGATTCTGTGGCGACAAGCAGTGAAAGTCTCAGACATGCCTTAGCCGCTAACCTCGCCGTAACAAGACGGCCACCCCCTGTCAGCGTTGGAAGTTCTTCGAGCCTTGCAATGTAAAGTGCCCGGGCAAATTTCGCAAATGAGCTGTGCCTTCAACCAACTTCATTCTGTTAGTCAGATGAGCTCTGCTCAAAATAGCCTTGCTTCCTTTTCTAAAGCAATAAGATCTTCTAGATATAGGGCCTTCTATCCTATTGCAGTAGGCAGTTAGGTCCTTGAAAAGGAATAGATGATGTTGTAAATAGCAGCTTCAAATGAAGTAGATATATTAACTAATATTTCCCAATATAACGTGGTTTATCAGCATGTCGCGCATATCACCATGCCGCGCACTTGGTATCA
>JPKC01002549.1:0-11283 GCA_000750925.1 Pseudogymnoascus sp. VKM F-4518 (FW-2643)
GGGAGTTTCGGATAAGGAGTTGTTTTGGGGGGAGGGGGGAGAGGTGGGTCGTTAGTGGGAGTGAGGCGGATGGGGAGGTGGTGGCGTGGGATACGATGACCGGGGGGGAGGTGGCGAGGGTGATGGTTCCGAAGGGGGTGGATAGTGGGAAGAAGAGGCTGGATGCGTTTGGGAAGGAGAGGGAGAGGAAGAATGTTGTGAGTTGTGTTGCGTGGAGGAATTGGAGGGGGAAGAACCAGTGGTGTTGTGCTGGGACAGATGGGGCGGTGACGGTTTTTGGCGACGACGAGAGCTGAGATATGCGCTCGTTGGCTGAAGGCATATCGGATTGGAGGAGACATAGGTGGTTGATGTCAGTTGCCAGGTCGACTTTGGGTTGGAGATACGATCTCGGAATATGCATCAGGGTCCAGGAATTGTCGAAAGGGATATGCGTCTTTGATAATCAAAATACGTCTGGGATTCGTCGGGTATACGCGGTTCAATCGAGAAGTTGCTTGAATGAAGCTGAAGCCAGAATGTTGGTTGTCGCCGCTGCTACAGGAGCCTTCATCCGTTGTCTCATAGTGAGATGTTGCTATGGTTGCTGTCGCATTGCCTCTGATATCACAGAATCTCTGGTCATTAGAGTCTCATCCCAAGTCCGATCAAACCGGGTTGAGGGCGTTGATCTGGAATCGAATGGTTGGGACAAAAAGATAAAGCTGGGACGCCTACCCTGTGCCTGCGATGAGAGTTCGGCGTTCAAAACGTACATCAACAAAGAATCCGGTGTGGTAATATACGGAAGGGGGCGGACGACGCCAACAGGGATTCAAACAATGAAGGCCCAAACAACCCTCGAGTTCAACCGCCTCACAAACGTTCAATAGCGGAGCAAGAAATATCCAAAAAAAAGTCAAAAAATAATGGTCAGTTCCAGGGTCGAACTGGAGTCTTCGCTGATTCTCATCCGCAAACCCACAAGTATCCAAGGGGTTTGAGTGCCGTAGGCCCAAAATCGGAAGTTGAGAGGCGACGTCTTGCCATTAGACCATTAGACCATCAGATCTTTGGAATTAAAGGGTATCCGCTTGAAGTAGTACATATAGTGTTCACTCCTGACGCCTATGGAAGTGGCTAGTTCCGAAGCTTAGCTTGAGGTGCTCACTAACAATCGGCATATAATTCGAGAATGATTCGCCTAAGAGCTAAAAACACGCATAGCGGTCAAAGCCGTGTCAAGGGTAGGGATTCGTGTGACAAGTTATAATTATTATTATCTTATCTCTCTAATAAGTAATAATATGCACCCAAAAAGAAGGGATCTAGCCTTCACAGCTTGGAATCAGCCTGTCTAGCCGCCTTAGGCTTCAGGTCAACTTTTAACTCCGTCCACCACGGATAAGCCCGCGGGGCATCGTTCTCCACCTCATCAACAAAGTTCGGCTTCTCCTTCTTAAAAAATGCCCGTTTCGCCTCTAGGTGATCGCTAGCACAGTAAGTCAGAGAGGTCTCCTTCATATATCCTGCTGACAACGGCGCAACGAAGAAAAACTCAAACTTACCGTCCACCAAACATATCAAACAAAACCGGGCTATCCACTAAGTGCGCCTCCTCTGCGGTCCCCGCGCCCCGCCATATTAGCTGCCGATTTAGGTATGCGGCCATTAGGCTGACCTCCTTGGTGATCTCGGACGCCAGTTCTAGCGCGCGCGGCAGCACGTCCTCTGGCTCCGGGAGCACCTCGGCGAAGATACCGTCGAGCACCTTGGAGTCCGCCTTGTATGTCTTACCTGTAGTGAGCAGGTAGGTTGCGTTGCTGTGACCGACCATGCGGGGCAGGAAGAAAGAGCTCGCAGATTCCATAGTGAGGCCGATGCGGGAAAAGGGGAAGCCGAAGACGGATTTCGCGGACGCGATCCTATTAGGTCTTAGTAGTTATCCCCGGCTACTTCAGTGAGTGCAGGGAGAGAGCTGGCGTATATTTGGAGCCACGGGGAGATGGAAGAGGCGCACCTGATTCCTGCAGCGAGGGTGGACGTCATCCCAATGCCTACTGATAGCCCATTGTATGCTACAATGATCGTCTTCCGGCAGTTATACATAGCTAATGCTAGGCTCCCACCAATGTCCCGCAGGTCGGCAACAGGCATCTGCCTCCCAGCTGTTGCGTCGAGGTTCAGATCAATGCCGCTGCAGAACGCCTTGCCCGCGCCCGTTAGGACAATGCACTTGACGCGGCTGTCGACGTCAACTTGCTGCAGGACCGCCAGGAGGCCTTCAATCATTGGGACAGTCATAGCGTTGTACTTCTTGGGGCGGTTTAGGGTGACGATTAAGATTGGGGTAACACCTGGCGCAGAAACGGGGTGGTTTGTGATCCGCAGATCGCTGTCGTAGGGAGTCACATATGACTTGGGGATTTGGATGGTCTTTGCTTCGATGGCAGGCATAGTGAGGGATGCGAGATGATATTATTTAGATGGGAATGGATTTGTGCGAAATCTAGAGGTAAGTCTATTAACTTTGATCTCATCAACGGTACGGGATTGTTTTTTCTTTATGTAGATATCTACAGTCTATTCTACGTTGCCGGTTTCTAGGGAGGTCTCCGAGGTACAGCTATCATAAACTAATAAGTAATCATAAAATACCGAGAACCCCGCATTATTATACCCTGTTACCCGCAGCCACCCACCGTTTTGACCTACGCAGTACCAACCTCATTGGCTAGGGGTCTGAGATCTATCAACGTTATAAACTCCGCAGGGTAAGGACTGGAACAGGTCGCATATGTCTCGTGAATGGCGAACACCTACATGCAAAGCCACATTGTAACGTGAAATTAAGCAAGTCTAACATCTACATCATCATATTGGTATCTAGCGTGTCAATCTGTAGACCATAGGTATTCGCTAAGTTAAGAGGCATATCAAGTGAGAAATCTCATTAATGTGCCATTGACTTGCAATTCTTCATTCGAAAGGGCGAATCGTGACTTTCATTCTTCTATAGGACAGAAACCATCTCATGTTCGACTTTCTTTACTCAGCCATCTAAATACCCCTATAACCTCCTTTTGCAACCAAAATCCATCAGCTTGCAGATTCCTCCATATCTAGATTTCAACTTCCAACACCAAATTTCCTTTCATACCACTATGTGCGAAAATTCCCTTAGTGAATGCAAGACACAATAGAGGTTGCAAGTGATTGCTAAGCCGCCATTCTAGATCGAAGTTTCATACGCCCATTCTAGCCAATTTCTTCTGGCCATCATCTGTAAATAAGAGTTTGCCATTCACCCAACCCACCCCATAGATCATTGGATAGCGCCAATGAAACCACAACGGATGCGTGGCTGCGCCAAACCAACCAAAGTGATGGTCAAGGCTGAAGCATAGGTAATTGCAGCTTCCAAATACCAGTAGGGAGATAAGTGCTGTAAAATGGATAGCTTTGTTGCCATAGTATTTGTCGACGATGAAGTAGGCCACAATGCCACCCATCGCGCCTCCCATGCCAAGTGGGCAGAAGAGTAACGTCCATAGGACTTTGTATATGATGTCTCTCGTTCCCGTGAAGAAAAAAACACCAACGGCGAGAAAGATAATTTCGGCAATCATAGAGTTCAACCAGAACAACAAGAATGGTCGGATATATGCGGCTCGACGGCTTGATGCGTACTGCTTGTCGTCGTTCGACGTGATTACGACCTGGTATTGCGGTGTGGCCATTGTTGCGGGCTTTTTTTTCTTTTGCGTATTACTTGGTGATGATTTGAAGAAACTGTTGGCGAGAATCCATATATTTTAAGTCTGGTGTGCGCTGTCTAAGATATATACAGAAAATATATTGGAAGGCAGGCATTTAAGGTCTCCTGTAGTACTTTGTCCGCGGCTCATAACTCAAAATGTGAGCGCCTCGGCGAGGAGATTCGCGATTACTGATATCGATCGACGCGCAACATTCACCTTCGCAGCATAGCTGCCGAGGCGCCAGACATTAGGGTTACTAAGTCACCGAGTAAATGAAGAGATATTTGGCCTCATAATATAACTCGAATAGTCACAAGGTAATGCCGAGGCTATTTGCTTTAAAACTACTTTAGCGATTGGATATTTGAACCCACAACTTCATGTTGCCCATCAGAAGTGCATTCCGTAAGTCGATAGAGTTTCTCACGAACCTCATATTGCCCGTTTCTTCCTGCATATATCTTTTAAAAGCCAATTATACTACAATTCTCAGTCTTAACTGCTATGGCTCTACCAGGACCGCCGCAGCCACCGGCTGCTCAGCGAAAAGTAAGCTTCCGGGACAAGCTTGATCTAATTCTTGGTCTTTTCTCACTCAGTAAGCGAGCAAGATTCTAACGGAAGACATTATCTAACCGTGGCTAGTTGGTGCGGTAACTTATGCAGCAATCACGGTGTAAGGCCGGCCTCACGTGGTGGCACGTGAGGCCAACTCTCAGGGCCCTGGCGGTGGAGCCGCCGGCAGGGCTCGGCAAACTAGGGCAACCGGTTCCTGGATAAAAGGGGCTGAAGGCTTCAGAGGAAGACCTTCAGTCAATAGTCGCTGTATATACGTAGACCTATTGTGCTTACTGAATACGATACCTTCCTGCCTCCTGACCTGGTTCCCTGGACCCCCGTGAGACCTTGGGCTTACGCTTTACACACGGGCCCGTTTAGGGGACAGTCGGGGACCTACACGTACCGCCATCACATTATGCAAGCAGCTGTTAAAAAGGTCCTTGCCAACCCGTTGTGATGGGCAAAGTCTAACACATAATAGCTTACTACCAGATTCAATGCTGTCCAACTCCAGTAAAGTTCGATGGTCATGTTAAGAATATAGTCGTTAACCAACATTTTAGATACGCCGGGGGAACCTACAATCATATATATGTGAAATACTGCAAAAGCAAAGGCATCGTCCCAGAATTTGTCCATACTAAGGCTGGCGTGACAGGTTTCTGGGTCGGAGATAAATCCGCTAAATACATTGTGATCAACTTCCATGGTAATGATCACAAGTGTATTAATTTAGCTAAAAGCTAATGCTCTCCGCAGGCGGAGGATTTGCGATGGATGCAACTCCAGAACATCTCAATTTCTGGTCAAGCGTTCAAAATGACCTAGCAGATCAAGGCGTTAGTACAGCGTGGTTCTATCCCACTTACACTCTGACTCCACATGCTGCATATCCAACCCAATTCGAGCAAGCCGTCGAGGCACTGCGGTATGTCTTCACAGACGTCGGCCGATCACCATCGGAAGTGATACTTACTGGAGATTCCGCTGGTAGCAATCTATGCCTCGCAATCTTATCACACCTGACACACCCATCGGAGCATGTGCCACAGCTTTCAGTGGAGGAGCCACTTAAGGCCATAATTACCATGTCACCATGGGTTTCCTTCGACACAACGTGGCCTAGCACTAAAACTAATATCCACAAAGATATCGACGCACTTGACGCTCTTCATGGGTTTTCTCGAATGTATCTGAATGGACTTCCAAGCGATCCTTATACCGAGCCAGTTTTGGCTCCTGAAGGCTGGTGGGATGGTGCAAAAGTCGAACAGGTACTGGTGGTGGCAGGCGCTGATGAGATCTTCGTAGATCCGATTCATGCTTGGGTGACGAAGTTCCGTGTATGTTTGCCATGGATGTACTGGTTGAGAAATCTAATGGCCATACAGGTAACAAATCCAAACATCACTTACATGACAGGAGAGCACGAATGCCACATCGCTCCAATTATTTGGCCTGTTTTTGGTGATTTTAGGGAAACTAAACAAGGAAGGGCTATCACGGACTGGATGAGGGTAAATCTTAGCGGGAACCTCACACACAATGATGGTGCTATTAACGACAAGACATCACTCCCTCTAACTGATGCTGCTGCTAAGGTATTGGGTGGAAAATCTGTCTAAAACGATCTCTGATAAATGAAAAATCTACTTTTGAAGTACCTGATCCGCCCCCTACTCTATGTGTTATTACGATACCTATTCGTCTCAAGACGATAATTCTAGAACCCCCTTTTGTGGCCCAAGCCTCACCATCTACATCACCGCTCTCGTCTTCTCTTCAATATGAAGCAACGCCCCTGCTTCCTTCAACAATGCTGCATTCTGCATCCTACCTGCCGCCTCTGCCAACCCAAGGGGGGTATTCCCTGCTGCATTCCTTTCATGTACGCTCGCCCCTCTTCGCAACAGCTCTCTAACGACTTCCACTTCTCCACTGACTGCTGCAAGATGTAGAGCAGTATTATCCGCATAATCCCTCGCAAGCAACAGTACATGCGACTCCGTATCCAGCATCGACTTAATCTTATCCAGCTCGCCCGCCGCAATCGCGTATCCCAACTCCGTGAATCTGACCTGCTGGCTCGACAGGGATGCGCCGAGATCGAGCAATGGCAGATGTGCGAACTGGTGCTTCGATGGGAGCGCTGTCATCTCCCCACGCAGCGGGATGGACATCTGGCGCACGGTATCCGCGTACGAAAGCCCTGGCAGCGCCAGGAGGAAGAATAGCTTCGTCAGCGCGGCCTCAGTGGTCAGGTCGTGCCCGAAGACGACACCCGCATTACCAAGGATCGTGGCGGGTTCGTATAGGGGCGACACAGTACCGGAGCGGCACTGTGAGACACTGACGATAACAATACCACGCCCTATAGCCGCCTTGATGACATCGATGAATGCGCCATCTGGCCCCGAGGGCGCATTGCCCGCACCGAATGTCTCGAGGATCAGGCCGTGCAGGCCTGGGACTTTGAGGACGGAGTCGAGCAGCGCGGGGGTGATACCGGGGAAGATGCGCAGGCAGGCAACATGGGCGGTGTCGAGGGCGAATTGAACGTTGAAGCGCTCTAGGGCTGTGGCGCGGTGGATGAGCGACCAGTTCACATCGATTCCGATGCCGGTGACGCGGGCGAGGGCCTCGCAGTTCGGGGAGCCAAAGGCGTCGAAGGCGGTGGCGGAGATCTTGGTGGTGCGGTTGCCGCGGTAGAGGGTGCGGTGGAAGAAGAGGCAGACTTCGGGGATGAGGAAGGTGCCTGCTATTATGAGGGCGCCGAGGAGGTTGTCAACGGCGTCGGATTGGAGGGCGAAGATTGAGGCCTGGGAGCCGGTTAAGATGATGGGTTTGCCGAGCGCGGATATCATGAACGAGAGTGCTGAGGCCGTGTAGGCGAGACTGTCCGTGCCGTGGAGGATCACGAAGCCGTCATAGAGCGCATAGTTGCTTTGGATACAGGCGGCGATTTGAGTCCAGCCTGCAGAGGAGATGGATGAGGAGTCAAGGAGCACGGGGAACTCATAGAGGGCGTAGCGGACATGGCGGGAGTACTTTGATATCGGGGTTCGCAGAGATGGGCGGTACTCGGTGGTCTTGTCACTGAGATTTACTGGTAATGGATCTGTGGCTGTTAGTTAGGTACTTTAAGGCAGACCATAGACTATGGTGTGAAATCACTGGGGATTGGATTAAAGCGTGAGAATGTGAAAGGAAAATTCGTTGACCAGTCGTCTTTTTAGACGTCTCATTACACTTGCACTAGCAAGAAGCGTGAGCATCTCTGAGGCCTGGACTAGCTCAGCTCTGCATCAGTAGCTCTTCATCTGCCTCTTACTTGCCCCTTTTTTATTTCTCTTGGCCCGCATTCGCTAAATATAAAATGAATGGAAAGATAAGCGTACCGCATATGCTCCCATCGTTAAAGCTTGGCCTTGGCCTCATAGCCTCATCCATAAATCCTGTTGCGGGAACTAAGCCCTGTGGGCTCTCCTTCATACAAATCGTGCCTCCGGTCATAATAATCAGCACCCTGCTCTCCGGGTGCTGTATAGCAGCCATGTTGCTGTTTATGCTTTGGTGAGGTTGATCTGGTGCCACGCTTGGAGAAAACATTTTTACTGTGAAGTGGTGACGCGAAGGCTCAATGCGCTGAGAAAATCGAGTACACAATCAAGTAGATTCCATCAGCATCCCTTTAACATCTGTAGACAGGTCCTGTATCGGACAGGTCCCGGCCTCCCGTCGTTGAAATCTGCGATGACCTTCCCCTTCTAGCCCCGCCTTACCCCGCCACCCGCAAAATTTAACGGTAACCACGTGCCCCACAGTGATGACTTGAGGGATATTTACGTAAACAATTCTAGGCCCCTTCTTCATGAATTACAAAGATCTACAGTAAAAAATGCGGGATATAGCAATAATGATAAATAAAAAGTTCGTATCTGCATGGTCTTTTTGATGAATGGATGATGGGTGCGGCATTATGGTTGTCCAGTGGTGTTTTCGACGGCATTTATGCCAATAAAAATACCCAAAAAAATTGGAATTGAAATACCAAGACCTCATGACTATCTAAATACCAGGAGCAATGTCTAAGAGACTGAGAAGGACCTGTGCGAGGTTGTGAATCGATTCCTGTAATTAAAACTAATAAACTCTCTCTGCGTGGATCGATTTTTGAGTGAGTGACTACCTCATCAAAATGCCACAATGTGATAATTGCAGCTTTGAATGACTGAGAAGCCTTCTTTTATTTACAGCTGCTATAGACACTCACACTCACGATGGGATCTGGGGTTTATTCCTGGCTCCTGAGTAGCTGTTATGCGTAGGGGCCCTTTTTGGATTTTTGGGTAGCCCAAGAGCCGTTGACAGAAGCTCCCTTTCAAAAATCAATATAGGCAACATAAATCATAATTTAGAAGACAGAAACTGTCCATTATCATTGCTACATAATTTTTTCAGTTCTACGAGGGGTAAACCCTATTCGTTGAGACTTAGGGATACAGTCGGCACTGTTGAAGATTTGCCGCCTTGCCCGCCCTCGATTTCCACAACGGCGAGCTCTAAGCAGAGCACTCTGCCTTTCTCTGGTCAAAGGCCTCCAAAGCAGCCTCTGCAGCTTTGCAACCGGACAAGACCATAGCGCCAAAGGTAGGGCCTGCGGACCGTTAGTATCAACACGTCTATAGGGATGATCTGAGTTAACTATAGTTAACTTGGGGGCCTTACCCATTCGGTTTGATCCGTCGATCTCGCTCAACTCCATTCCTCCGACGATCAGTCCTGGAACGATCTCCCGGGTGCCCTTGACAATGGCATCCTCGGCGGTGTTCATGTCCAGGCCACGCATGCCATTGAGCTTCTCGAGCTGCCCCATAGATACAAGGCGCTTGACGCAGAAAGCTCCGAATGGTCCGTCGTGGCCAGTAGTGGAGATGATGATAGGGGCGTTGATGGTGTTTGGGTCCATGCAGGACTGGTCATCGTGGTGCATGGTCACGAGGGTCCAGTTGGTGACAACACCGGCGATCTGGACGGCGGAGGGGTCGGCAGCGTCACCGGCATTGCGGGTGATAAGGTCCTCGACGCAGGTAGCGTTGAAGAGCTTGATGTTCGGGAATTGAAGGACCTTGGAGAGGAGGGTGGAAGTGAACAATGCCTATAGAGTATATGTTAATAGAAGGCCATGTGAAACATCGAAGAGTGACCTACGGCGTGCTTCACAACGACAAAGTCTCCCTCATCCTCAAACTCGACGCCGAGGTCGGTGAGGAAAGCATCAGCAGGCTTGCGCATAACCATAGCCGAGAAGAGCTGGCCTCCCAGCCAAGCTCCGCCACCAGGAGAGACTGAAGCCTCAATGATGGCAATCTTCAAGTCTGGGCGAGCCTTGCCGAGCATGTAAGCGGCGCTGAGGCCACAAGATCCAGCACCGACAATGACGATGTCAGACTCGGCGTAGGTATCCAAGTCCTTGAAGTAGCGGCGGGTCATGGCACGCGAGACCTGGGACTCGCGGATTGGGGCGAACGTGAAGTCCGTAGCCCACTTGCCGGCCATCTCATCAAGGGTCTTGGAGTTGGCAGTGGCTGAGCGCAGAGGAATGCTGCTAACAATCGGCTTCTGGAAAGTCCTCACGGGGGACACTGGCTCAGTAATCATTGCTGATGGTGGAGACATGATGGATCACGAGCTATGGGGGATTAGCACCATTTTTGGAAGGGGGAGGAAGGCATGATCCTTTCGCTGGTATTATCCAGATCAAGTTCATTTAACCGTATAATCTCAGAACGAACTCCGCGTACCTCCAGGCACTACCATATCTCCTACAGCTGTAGGAGGTGGATGATAGCGTGTGAAGGCGCTAGAGAACGGACACCGGTTCATGCTCAGAGCTCGTCTCTGTATGTGATACCTTGATAATCTCGGGATAATGCCATGCTAGCAGATGACATGGCTTCCATCATGTTGATGGTAAGTACTTGGTTCTGAAAAAATATCCTAGACCTGTGGGTTAGCATTCATTAGGATACTGGCATATATTCGGAGTTACTTTGAGTATTTTAGGATGCTTGAGAGACGGATAAAATATCTGAGGCGATTATTGTAATGTTGATGAGAGTAAAGAAAGAAGAGGAGGGTGGGCTTCGATGAAGAATAAGTAATGGAGGAGGCCGATAGCGGGGTAGATTATGACTGATGTAATATAATGTACAGCTCGGAAAGGAGCGGATGAACCCCTCATCCCTTACACCCACCCCCACTACCCCTCCACAAGATAAACAAATATTATACAACATCCAATAAAACGGACATACATCCAACCACAAAGGTTGTCGCCCTGTCAATTTATCCTCTCCAATAGGCCAAAGACGTTGCCAGACGCTTAGTCACAGAGGAACCCCCACTATATGTTCCCAACGGATTCGGAGACTCGTCAATTGAGTTGAACAAGAAAATATCAAATCAAGGGTATTTGAGATTAGAGTGGACGGGGTTGAAGTTGTACGGCCGGTGGAAGCACCGGGCTCACACAAACCAGGAAAGAAAATATTGCGAAGAAAATATATACAATATATTAAATAGATGATATGCGAATTCGATATCCGAGCCTCCCATCCAAGCTCCCAGTACCTGTATCAAAGACAATCCTGGATCCATCATGCTGGTGCAAAAAAGAATCTAGCCTCTCAAAAATCCGTAATAATTCAGACAACCATCCTCCTCTTCCATATTTCCCCACCACTGTGAAAAACGCCAAAATGTTATACGGTCCCTTACCAACTCCAGGCGTATACTGAACTCCTTGCCACAAACCATTGACGAAATCCTCCGATGAAAGCAAATTCTGGGAATTAGACGCTCATCCTCTTCCTAATCGGTCTCATAGTCCCGTGTTCTCGGCGGGTCGGCTGGGGAACATGTGTGTTGCTCCTTGTAACAGGTTCAGCAATACTTGCTGCATCCTCCCCCCCTCCCCCAC
>JPKC01002550.1:0-26333 GCA_000750925.1 Pseudogymnoascus sp. VKM F-4518 (FW-2643)
AGATGGGGGATGGATGGGGGAGGGGAGAGACGTACACTGCTGCAACTTGCTCTTCTGCGTCTCGTTCTGGATGAACTGCTGGAGCTCCTGCTTGTCGCGCTGGGTCAAGCTGTTGACGTCGAATTCACCGTTGGCGTCCATTGTGTCTTGGGTTTTGGGTTGGTGGGTAGGTAGGTAGGTTTGGGAGTTGGCAATGGATTGAAGATGTGGTTTGTGGTTGCGGGTTGTGTTTGTATGATGTGTCGGTTCCAGGCGCAAATTGTCGGTATGACGGTTGCTCGAGGAGGTAAGAATTATTTAGTCACGTGTTTTGGTTTTTGGCCTTACAGGGGTATCAGGATGGCCAAGCAAAACGACAAAAAAGCACAGTTAAGGATCACAAAGTCATAAAAAAAAGTGTAGATCATATAATCCAATTGATTATTCAAAGCAACTAACTATCTTATGGTCTCCAACTATCCCATCTCCTCAATTAAACTCTGGAACAAAAGCAAGCCAATAGAGTCGGTCCGAAAAGTGGCTACATCAAACAACAAAGTTATCAGGTTCCCACAATGGGAGACAATGCCCGTCCACACCAAAGAAAAATCGCGTGAGAACAAAGTCCATAACACGTAATCCAAAGCTTGCTTGCTTGCCGTCATGCTCTCGCAAAATCGTAATCGTAGTCATGCGTAACTGAACTCTTAAAACGGTTTTGCTCATGCTGCTCTTGCTCATGCTAACCAAACGCAAAACTATGCAGATCAGATCAGATGAAGTGCATCCTTCTCGCCAGCGCGAGCGAAAGCATGACGAAGACGCACAGCGAGGCGAGGATGGTGAAGAAGGGGATCAGATTATCGGCTTCCCTGAATGGGACTTTGACGTTCATCCCGAAGAGACCACAGACCAAGTTGAGCGGGACGAGCACCGAAGCGACCATGGTGATCTTGCTGAGGACCTTGTTTGAGTTCGTGCCCTGAGTGATATTGTCGATGGACAGCTGGGCGAGGTAATTGCTGTGCGAGCGGCTGAGCATCTTCTCGAAGTGCCCCAGGTTAGACATCATAGTGACGACATGGTCCTGGATGTCGCCGAGGTAGAGACCGATGTCCATGCGCGGAGTGACGTTGTAGTTCTCGTTGCAGCGCTTTGTGAAGCCGCGGAGGACGTCTGCTTTGCCGCCGAGGAGCTTCATGAGGGCCATGACGGTCTTGCGGACGTTGCCGATGGTGCGCAGGAAATGGTGCATGTCGTCGCTCCGGGCGACGAAGACTTGGTCTTCGATGTTGTCGGTTTCGGCTTCGATTTGGTTGATCAATGGTGCGAAGGAGTCGACGATGTCATCACTGTTTGGGTTAGTTGCTATTCAAGTGTTTAGATGCTGTGAGACTTACATGAGCGCGTAGCAAATCCAGTCGCTGCTAAGAGCGACGTAATCCTTCAGAGCTGTAATTCTCTTACGAACAACTCCTACGTGTCGGTTGGGAGCGAAGCTGAAGCTAAGCGTACCCTCGCGGAAGACGATAACGTAAACGTTGAAAGGATCCAGCTCGGTGGCCACATTACCCTCTTCGCTCGTAATGGTATTGAACGAGCGGAAGCATGCGAAGTAGTAGGCTGGGAACAGCTCAATCTTCTCGCGAGTCTCTTGCTTCTCGATATCCTCCATTGTCAGGGGATGGATCTGGAAAGCCTTGCAGATGGCTCGAATTTCTTCCTCAGTAGGGTTGCTCAGGTTCAGCCACCACACACCGTCGTCCTCGTCCTCGGGCAGATAGAAGAGGTTGCGAACATCTTCGCCTGGCATGATCAGGTCACCGAATTCAGCAGCGTGGATGGTAGACTCCCACGCAGACGAGAAGAAACTGAAGCGGTTTCCATCATAGTGGTCAGTCGTGGGCTTGCCGAGTTTCTCGTCGAGAATGTCATCCATTTCTTTCTTCTCGGGGATGGAGATAGAGTCGACGATAGCAGACTTGGAAATGCTCGCGGAAGATCTGAGATCCTTGAAGGCAGTGCGCGGAGCAGGCTGGTTCTTCGGCGGAGTGTGATCACGCTCCTCCTCGGCAATGAAGTTCTCAAGGAAGTCGAAGTCGATATAGAGCTTCCTCTTGTCACGCGGGAAATTGGCCGTGGACTGCGGGAAGCAGACATCCTCTGCAGCAGAGCTGTGGATGGAATCAGCCACGCTGATACCATCGGTCTCATTCGTATATCTTCGGCTGCGCTGGCTGATCCTGCTGTTGCGTGAAGCCGTGCGGTGGATAGATCGGTCATCGCCGAGCTTCTTTTGAGCAGCCTCGACGGAGAGGTCGCGCTCTCGTCTGCGAGCAGCTGCGAAGGCCTTCACCGAGTTTGGCGGCGAAGCAGCTCTGGAACCAGCTGTTGGCCTGCGGCTACGCTGCTGGGTTGGTGATATTCCATCCCCGTCGTCGATAGCGGTCTCATAGTCGCGCGTAGTGGTTCGAGCCAAGGCATCATCAACCCAGGCTAGGTCTGTCCCGGATTCGTTCATCGCTTGGGCTCCATACAGGGTGTCAATCGTGCCTCGTCTGGATCGCTGTGGCCTCTGCACAGAGGCCATCTGGTGGCGATGGTCATCAAGCTCAGGCACAGGAGTGCTGTACCGCGTATCGTCGCGGTGCATCTCGTAGAGGTCCTCCTGGTCCGACATATTGGCTGCTATAGCTGTCTTAATTGGCTTAGTCTCCTGTTTTTCTCGTCTTCCGTCTCTTATCTTCGTATTCCCCTATATTCCCCTATTTTCTCTCTCCTTTCCAAAGGCGGGTCGCAGCGACCGCCCCTATTGCGTAGGTGACAATGTGAGAGTTGTCTCCCCGCACAGGTCGTCCCTGAGCGTCGAATTCGTTTAGGGCGCCAGCTTATCGTTCCCTACCCCTTGCGGTAGGACGCTCGAGTTGTCTATCGTATGCAGATTGGTTGTGGTGTTGTCGTCGCTCGGATAATCCAATTATGGAGGCTTCTTGTCACCTCCGCAGTAGGCCCAGGACTTTGGGCCGAGGAGCGGACGGATGAAGGAAAACTTGAGGACTACGAGTCCCGCCAATTTGGTGGTTTTCGATGTGGAAGGCTGCCGAGGCGCCGGTAGTCAACTTATAAGTGCGTTTGAGAGAGCGACGAAATTCAAGCCACCTAGATCAAAATCCCTAGGAGATAGTATGGTGTCGTTCTTCAAAGTGTCGGTGTGGTATGGGTGTAGGGGGTGACTATTGTCAAACGGACGTCGTAGCTATCGCTGTGTGCAAGTGTTGAATGACGTATCAGATAAGGTGAAGCTGGATGTTGCTTTCACGATAGGTAGCTATTTAATAGCTGTTCAGAAGGACTCTGAGTTGCGTATGTCTTTAGGGGGTTTTTTTTGAAGTTGTTGGCTGCGTAACAAAAGTTTTGCAGTGGTGGCTATTGTTGTGGTAGTAGACAGTCAGAGGCGGGATGTGGATTGGTTTTATCTGGTGAAAGAACTTCGGCAAACGAAGGCCCGGACGGACACACAAGAACACAGCCAAGGTTTTCTTTAAAATGTAAACTCTGATTGGCCGGGGAGGTTCATAGTAGGGGATCCACTACGGCGAAAGGTCAGTACTCCATAGTACTCTCCAATACTTGTATTGGACCTTTTGCTAGTCTTCAGGTCCATGACCAGCCTTTCCTAGAAATAGTAGAAATAGTACAGTAAATCAGGCATAGGCTAGTGAAAATTGTATACTACGGCCACTACGGCCACTGCGACCACTGCGGCCACAGTCATCGCTCTAAGCCGTTACTCTACAGCGGGGTCGCCGACAGCATTAGAAAGCCTGGGAGACTGGATCGTCAGGACCAACGTCAGTCGTCTGTCTGTACGGCATTTACTGTGATATGATATATCGATCAACGGCATGGTAATACTGAATATCCGTACTATGGGTGGTAATGTGGCGTCTCCTACATCGGCAGTGACAGTGCATATACTAGTCTACAGTTAAACTATCGCACTGTGTGTGTACGGAGTAAACCCATGTGGGATAGAAACCAACCCCTCCTCCCATCTCCCATGTGAGGCATTTACCTCATGGACGGCCCATGAGCCGCGGGGTTACAATACTCGTACAGTAACAGCGGCCAGAACGTCGCCGCCGTATCATACTTACATAAACACATAAACATGGCAATAGAAGAAGCTGCCAATTCTTCCTTGCATTCGCCTGCAGCCAGTAAAACCTGCATGTTGGGCCTGTATGAGCCTGTATGAAGACACTTGGGCCTTGGGGCATACTATTGGTAGGACGGCCGGGAACCTGCTGGTATCCTTCTGTACTTTTGTAAGCTCTGCTACTAGCAACATCGACGTCCTCAGCCATATCATTCTGTATGTCCGTATAGGCCATTTAGATAGTACGCAAAAACCGTAAGAATGCCTTATATCGTTTTGTCTATGACTCCTTTACACAGAGTACTCTGAGCTCTACTCCGTACAGTATGAAAAGTTGGCTTGGCCCTCAGACAGTTTCAGAAAGTCGCACCCACGGGCCCGCCAAGACATATCACGTGTGATCCGTGTGATCGTTCACCGTCCCCAAAGGCCACCACATCAACTTGCCTCTCAGCCTCGTTTGTGGCCTTGTTGATGCAAGGTGCTTTCTCTCTCTCGACAAGTTAGCACCAACCAAGCCAAGCCATGGCTGACCAGATCCTCGAGAAGGTTCGCGATGTTGCGGAGGGTCAGATTGTATGTTTATCCTCGTTAACTCCCGGGGCGTCAATTACATACAGAATGCTAACATGCCTCAGGACTTTGAGGGCCAAAGACTGTCCGAGTTGCTTGCCACGGTCGTGTTGGCTGTAGTAGGGGTACGCATTTCCGGCTCACTAATGATGATTTTTACTAATTATATTCATGTAGGCTATCGCGTTTGTTATTGGATTCGTTCGCCAAGATATCACTCTGGCACTCTATGTTGGTCTCGGCGGGACCGCCCTCGCGTTCGTCCTCGTTGTTCCGCCGTGGCCTTTCTTCAACCGGAACCCCGTTCCGTGGCTACCAGTGGGAGGTGCACAATCAGCGGGCTCGCAGCAGGTGGCAGGAGGTATCGTGGTGGATGGGAAGCATGTCACGACTTGATGGTTGGAGTTTGGGAGTCAACGGGATTATAGGCAGCAAAACAACAAAATATTCCACCGCAACTGCCTTCATTTTTGATATGTCTATGCCTAGTACTGATTAAACGCCATGTCATTAGTCTCATTGGTGTCTATGATATCCCGTCGATATCCACGTCGGCCGCGTGCGGGCATCATCAGTTTCGTTCGCCCAAGATTGTATACCACCATCGTCAGCGTCGAATATGCAGTCCCGGACTGATATATTGCTATCGTGCCACCAGCTGCAGGATCTAGCGGCCGTACTTTTGGAACTCCCAGTCTCTGTTGTCCAGAGGGCAGACTTGTCGGGTCTTCAGCCAGCGCGAAATGCAGTGGAAGTGAAATGCGTGCTAGGTATGATGTCAGTTCATATTTCAACCCAGTCTCGAGGAGAAACTCACGTTGCAAATACCCCAAGCCACCGTACACTCCTCACTTGTTGCCGATGCTTGATTTGCTTGACATTCTATGCCTATTATGTGTCAGTTGAGAGTGCGGAAGAGTCGGTCGAGGCAACATACATAGATCCATGATGTGGTTTCTGCAAATAGCGCAGTTGTCGACAACAATGTCCCACGCCCACAGAGCGACTGCGTTCCACTAGTAATATTTCGTCAGCTTCAGAATCGTAATATATGTCCACACCAGACTTGCGTACCTTCTTCACTTCAAAGCGCTTCTTGCCATCTACCCCTCCATCCCCAGCTGCCCCTTTGGCCTTGGCTCCACCGGCTCTCTTGACGGGCCCAGCTCCCGAAGTTGTCGGTGCGTCTGTCATATCTATGTCTGCCATTGTAACGTTGCGGTCGAGGTCGATATCGAGGTCGAGGGTTTATTTATATGCTGGTGTGATGCGACCTTGCGGTTAATTCGAATGAGGTAGTACGGTGGAGCGGATTCGAGTATATTTTGGGCTAGCGTATGAGAGGCGAAATCCTTGAGCTTCAAAAGGTTCAAAGACTCTAAACCTGTCGAGTCTCTTGTGGAACAAACGATTATGAATGAGCAGCCACTGAACCCTCGAATATCGTGGTTCGTCCGGATAAGGCTGGAATCCAAGGATGATTAGACGCCGGTGGAATATGCCGGGCCCTGTTTCCGTCCCCTAAACGAGTTTAGCGCAGCCTCTCCATTGTCGCCGACCTGACGAGTATGAGTTACCTTGACGTCGACCACTTTGTTGGTCGTCGTTCACCTCTTGCAACTCAACCTCCAACACATTCACCGCCATCACCTACCGCAGTCGAAGAAATGACCATCTCACTTTCACTTTCATTTCCTCACCTATACACAAGCAAATCTTCGACCCAACAAGGCCCGACCGTCCGCGAACCACAACCTTCGATACATAAACCGCCACCAACGAAGTGCCGCTAAGCCCCTCACGAGCCTTGCCCAACACGTTTCTTTGGTGCCTACTCAGCTGTCCTTCTAAGACTCGTTTCGAACGTCTATATCAAGTACACTTTACCTCCTTCGACTGCATCAGAGACCGCTTATTTATCAGGTCCAGCATGTCGAGTTTGACCCCGCAGATGGCCCGCCGCCATCGCCACAACCAGAGTGCCGACGTTTCTTCGTCCGGAGAAGCACCTCGAAATCCACAAAACCCTCACTTCTACAACAATCAAGTCCATGCAGACAACTCGCGTTCTTCGACAAACTACGGACAACCAACGACGCCGCCCAGAACGCCACAGAAGGCTCCAAACGGCAAGTCCGACAAGACTCCAGGAGCCAATATGGGCCCTGGAAGCAGTGCGAAGCCTAAATCTAGAGGCAATAACCGTGCGAAGAATGCCGTAGTTACTCCCGCTGCCGCGAGGGCGAGGCCTATTCAATCTACTGGCCAACAGTCGATGTCTAAACCCATCTCGACACCAAACGCCGCGGCTTATGCAGGCCCAACATTCCATGCCTCACCCGCACCATCAGCTTTGCCTATGCCTAGCTTCTTTTCCAAGTCGGTTCCTGAATCACCAAGCATCAAGATTTCCGATGGGAGAGCCGACGAGAGCAATTCCAGCTCCAGTGACTCATCGCCTCCTCCTATTGTCAAGGCTCGGATCGCCGAACAACGACAGAAGGAGTCCCCACTAGACTTCTTTTTTAACGCAGATAGGGAAGAGAAGGCTAGAGCTCGAAGTGCCAATTCGGCTGTAGGGCCATTTCAACCTCCAGCCGGCCCACCGCCAAATGACTATAGAACACCTGCCGCAAATAACCAAGGTCGCAACAACCCCCAATTTGCGGGTGGCTCCGGTAGTAGCATGTTTGCTATGGAATTAGACGGCACTCCGGGGAAGCCGTACGGCCCCGCCTTTTCCACGCCTTACAGCGAGCGAATCAACGCTGCTCGATCAACTCCATCTCTTGTTAATTCACCATCAGCAAGTACCTCCGAGCAACAAAAGACCACGGACCGGTCAGAAGCTCTAAAATCATTTTTATTCTCCGGCCAAAAGCCAGCGTATTCGAATGGTCGTGCACCTGAACCCCCCTTTCCAGGACCACAATCGCCGACTCCAAACCGTGCAGCCGCACAACAGCCAGCTTCACCATCCGGACCCCGGAACAACTCGTATTCTTCTCCTCAGCAGCATCGCCACAACGGATACCCTTACATGAACGATGGATCCGGTTTCGGCAGCGCAACCAGGAATACCCCCCGCACTTCCGGGCTCCGTCAAGAGGTTACGTCCACCAAGACGCCTCCGGAGAGGACGGATGGCTCCGTCTTCCAAAACTCCCCGTCGTTTAATTTCAAAGAGAACTCCGCTCGCCGCCACGTCGCAGGCAGTAATCTCGCCTTTAACCAGGCACCACCTCCCAACGCGGCTGCGTCACCATCTGTATCTACACCATCGCACACCAATAACTCGGACATAAGAACCATGGAGGACAGTCTACGTCGCATCCTCAAACTCGAACCCTCAGCAGGGTCCGGAGTCTCCGATTCCGGTATCCCGGTGGCGTCAAGCCCGCACTATTAGAAATCTACAGGCTAGCCGGTCTTGCTTGCTCCTCTTCTTCTGGCGGTAGGCCAATAGGCGTTTAATGGAATTAACTTTGCATGTCGAACCACGATCAAATGATAGAGAGGGAGGGCGGATTGGGTGCGGGATGGGTGGGATTTCCATTTCACATCGGCGGGCGTTTCCAGACCTATGTTTGTTTACATTTGTGTCTTGTTAGCATGAGGGGCTCCTTTTCACTGTTTCAGGGCTGCCCCTCGACAGCCTGCTTGCGTTGCTTATTTGTCCACTGTGGGATATTACAGTTATGATTTTTATTTCGGGTTTTAGCTCGTATTCAAAGCCAGCGATAGCGGCATCCCGGCGGGGCACATATATATGTCTAGCGGCCGTTTTTGCTTCTTTTTCAATCTTTAGCTTGGGAGGGATGTTTAGAGGGAGGCTTTTTATGAGATGGGTGGGAGGGGGTATTATTTGCGGTGGTGGGGCGGATGAGATACACGGCACATTCTGCGAGACCTACATTTCTTTAGTTGTTGCGATAGGGGTACAGAGTGGGAAGGGAGCAGGGGAGGTATGGGGAAGGAAAGGGAAGGGGACGGTGGCGGGGAGTATGTGAGACTATAGCGATGTCTCGACAGCGGAGTGGATAGGGGAACGGGAGAAAAATCATTAAAAAACAATTGGGGAGATAAAGGATCTGTGGCGGCCTGTTGCTGATGGCGCACTTTATCAATATCAAATACTTTATCCTTCCATTCTTGGGGTTATGTGTATGCTGTGATATGGGGTTGCGATTGTGTTGATGATTTTGGGGTCGTAGGTATAGGCGGGAAAGGTCGCCTTCCCTTGGGCTCTATTCGTAAATTTATCATGGACAGTATCTGGATATTGTTGTTAGGGTGATTTGGGTCTGAACGGGAATTTGCCCCTTTCAGTAACTCCATATTGGTGTCAGAGTGATTCTGCTCTGAACGGGAATTTGCCACCGTGAATAACTCGATACTGTTATCAGAGTGATTCTGCTCTGAGCAGGCATTTAACCACCTCAGTAACTCAACACCGGCTCCACAGTGGATGCACTCTGACAAGCATTTCTCCTCAATAGCAACTCGTTAGTATTGTTTAAATTGATGGTTTCCACTACGATGACATTCCCCCTCAGTAACTGAGTACTGTCAACGAAATCGATAGCTCCTGGCACAATCAATCTCTAGCATAACAATTCGACGTCACCAACCATCTTCACTGATCACAGAGTGAATCAAATCCAATTTGATTCAAGACAACGCCTCATACAATTTTATGCCCGTTGTCTACCATGGCCAACTAGCCCGGTATCTAATAACCCAAACTCCACATCCCATCAAACTCCACCCATGCTGTGTACCCAAAGACCATCTCCAGGATCCCAAATGCTAACACACGTTCCTTCCCCCCACACCCATCACCTCCCCTCCGCTCCCGCCAACGGCGCCAGCACCGGCGCTCCCGGCGGCACCTCAATCTCCCCCGCCGTCTCATCCGCCTCGCCTCTCCTCCCCTCAATCAACCTGCGCCACCACCCCGGCGGGTCTAGTGGCTTATACCCGCCATGTAGCGGGGGATACACATCCGTAAAGAAGTACCACACATGCCCGACCACAACCCCCATAATCTCATCCTTCGGCACCGTTCCATGCAGCACGAAGCTAAACCCCATCAACACCCACGGCAAGTACGGCGCGGTGAACACCAGCAGTCCCAGGAACGAGAGCCGCGTGTCCGGGTTGCGCCGCGACCAGATGTAGACGAGGGTGCTTGAGAGCGGGTGGCCGAGGAAGGGCATGGAGACGAAGGGGGAGAGGGCGATGAGGCAGACGCAGGAGTAGAGGAGGAGCCAGGAGAAGTGGGCGGGGGAGCGGCCGGAGGATTCTTCGAGGAGGCGCGAGTAGCGCTGCATGAAGAAGACGTGGAAGACGAGGTCGAGGGAGAGGGGGCCGAAGTAGAAGAAGGTTGTTGCGAGGCGCCAGAACTGTGGGTGAGGGGTTAGCTACTGTTTTGTCAAAAGGGGGGTGGAGGTGGGGCCATACCTGGTGCTTGAGGAAGACGGCGCGGTAGCTGTAGAAGAGCTTGAGTGGGTTGACGATGTCGCATTGGACGAGGACACTCATGAGGACTGTTGCGGTGGTCCAGAGGCGTGTGCAGACGGGCATTTCCCAGAACCATGCTTCGAGGGGGAAGCCGGCTTGTCCGCCGAGTCCTCCATCCCCGCCACCCATCATTTGGTCCATGGCAGGGCGGTGTCGACTGATAGTGTGGTGATTTCGTGGCGCGGCTTTAGGTATTGATGCTTGGGGTCGTGCTGTTGAATCAGCAGAGCATTTGGCGCAATAATGAGGGTGTTTATAATATATATCGTCTGTGTCCTTTGTTATGTCGGTTTGTTCATCGGAAGGTGGTGGAGGCTGAGATCTATCAGAGCTGTCCTTTATCTGGCGTTTACACGATAGTGGCGTTGTCACTGTGGATGATGGGGTAGCGGGAAGCACAGCCACAGGGACGGACGCATTGCATTGATCCCTGTCATGTGGGGCAAGTGCCACGAGCGCATTGGAATCCACTTCACAAAATCGCGTCAATCAACACAACGAAACCAAACTTTTATCTCAATTTCACAATCTCACCACCACCACAGCACTCAACACTGTTACGAAGCATAATTCGAGTTTGCCTACTCTACACCTACGATAATCGAAACAAAAACACGAATAACCCGCCTCATTGCCGGATTTACCAACGCGTTTTCTCGGCCCAACCTCCCCAATTACCAAGGGCCTACCAAGCGCCCCGCGCAAACCCTCAACAACACCTCCCCTCTGACCTCACAAACTTCACGCCTTACAAGACGCGCACAATCACAATGCCTCAAAATCTTGCGCGGCGCGAAGCCCACCCCGCCAGCGGCGGAATCCGCAAATCCCACGGAGGCAAAACCACCTCCACAACCGCCGCAAAGCGCATGTCCTTCAGCGCCGTCGAGCCAGGGGACCCAGTCCCACACCGCAAAAAGCATCGCTACCACCCCGGCACCGTCGCATTACAAGAAATCCGTCGCTACCAGCGCACCACCGACCTGTTGATGCTGAAGCTCCCATTCTCGCGGCTGGTGCGGGAGATCGCGATGACGCTCGTGCCGCGGAACCAGGAGCTAAGGTGGCAGAGCCAGGCGATCCAGGCGCTGCAGGAGGCGGCGGAGGCGTTTCTGGTGCATTTGTTTGAGGATACGAATTTGTGCGCTATTCATGCGAAGAGGGTGACGATTCAGCCGAAGGATTTGCAGTTGGCGAGGAGGGTGAGGGGAATGTGGGGAGGGTTAGGTTAGGGGTCGGGCTAAAGAGGAGGATGGGCTTGGTGTATATGCTTGCATGGTGTGGAGTTCTGTACTATTAGGAGTTGGGACTATTGTATTTTGGCGCTGTTTGGACTCGGTTTGAGGGGTGGCTTATACGGAGGGGAGGGTATCTGAGTAATAAGCCTGGGCTTATCAGAATACATCAATGTTAATATTGCCTGTCAGAGATATTCAGAGCTATTCAGAGGAAACTTGGGCTCAGGATGAAGTGTTAATACTTCGCTGTGATCACCAATAAGCTACATGATCCATTGCACAACCCCCATTACCGCTGAGTGATGTTCCAAAGCTTCCCGCGCTTAACCCTTCGCTCCCTTAAAATGCAGCACCGACAAGGCGGCTATGTCCAAAAAAATCCAACAGGCTTCTTAAATCGCCTTCCCCTTTCCCTTGCAATACAATATACTCTTCCAATTACTCCGTCCCATCAAATCCCTACTTTCAATCATCGCTGACCTCGAAATCGAACACACCAAGTTTAGCTGTAAGTTCCGAGACCGACCTCTCTCGTTTATGCGACTTTGCCACTGGGCTACCATCGGCCCTCGGGTTATCATCCGTGGACCTTCCGTCAAAATATCCGTCTGTATGACTTACCCTCTCGAATCTAGGTGTGGTATTTCGCATAACGGCATCCATAATAATCGAATCGCTTCCAGCAGTTGCCGGCCGCATAAGCTTGCTCATTTCCGCATCATCTTCATACAAGCTCCTCGTTTCCAGACCCTGGGCAATATTTAAGTTCCTCTGTAATAGCTCCAGGAGGCGGTCCGTTTGCTTCGACCATTTCGAATTCAGGATTTGTATTGCCTGGTCAATATCCTGGGCGGTGGGTATGGGATTCTCCTTCATATGGACTCCAAGTGTAGTCAGTGTTTTCCGAACAGCGTGTTTCGCTCCACTTTCTCCCTTGCCGGCACTATGAGCTTCGGAGATGATTTGTCTCATGCGTTTGACAGCTTCGTTTTGATCATCCTGCATCAGGGGCAGACTGAGAACAGTAAAATTATTGGCAAGTGCATTGACAAGAACCGTGAAACCTTGGAGATTAATATTGTTGTGCTCGCAATATATATGGGTGATTGTGTCGTTGCCTTCAATGACCGAGGAAAGTGTATTGGCGCCTTCGAGGCCGAGGTTTTGGTATTCGAGTTTGAGAACTTTTAGGGCGTTGTTCTTCTTCAACCCCGTCAGAGCATGGTTAAGCCCAATCCCAAAGCGCGCAATTTCAAGATGCGCATACTCTCCAGAGATATCCAGCTCTTCAAGTGTAGTGTTTTCTTCGAAAACTCGTTGTAGAGCTATGCACGTATCCTCTCCAGCATCGTATGGAAGCGAGGCTTTCGAGATGTCCAAGCACTTTATCGTAGTATTTTCCCGCAATGCCTCCAAAAGTTGCCTAAAGTGAGATTCCGATTGATATTCCACCATTCGCATAGTAACATGGGATGGAGTCAGGCAATCTTTGATAGCAGAGGCAATATCACTATTGCCTTTCTCGAGCCTATTTGCACTTATGTGCAGCTGCATATCTCTTCCTTCTCCTGGCACGTGGCACATAGTCCGCATGAGAACAGCCACTTGGGTGCCAGTGAGATTACACTGATCCATTTGCAGCAAGTGGAGGGAGTTTGACATATCGCTATGAAGATAGGTTGAGATTGCATCGAGAGTCTGGTCGTTTATCTAGAATAGTTAATAAGGGTGATATGGGTTGTAAAGCGTGGTGGTTACTTACAGGAACACCCGTCAAGACGAGCTCCTGAAGCCTCCAGGCCAACATGACCTCGGCAGCTATCAGGGGCTCGTCTCCAGACGTGCTGGTTACTCGTGATAGGTCCAGCTTTCTGATTTGGGAGAATCGGCTCATAGTTATGGGGAAATCCGCCAGGTTCAGGCGCCCCGGGTTGTCAGCTATGTTGATACACTCCAAGGTTGCGTTTTGCTTCTCCAAATTGTTCAAGAAAACTTGAAGGCCTCGGTCAGTCAGCCCACACCGTGCGACCTCGAACGATCTGAAACGGGATAGTCTCTCGTGCAATGCGGGAGCAATCTCTTCCAGATCAGTCTCGCCAAGTTCAATGCCACTGAAGACTATCCAGTCGATATTTGTCAGTTGTGCTCGGCATAGGGGTAAAATCCCGGCTGCAATTTCACATCCCGGGTCCTTAGGTGTCCCTTCCTCTTCCTCGTACGTATCTCGTGGCCGTCTTCTCGGAAGCGTATCAGCAAAGTTCAACCTCCGCGTTTTATATGTTTTCAAAGCCAAAGCCTGCACTTCTTGGTAAAGCAAGGACCTTCCATCAGGGACTATATCAAAGTACTTCTTGATCGGAATCCCTGATCGAGATTTCAAAGCAATATGATCCTTTCCGTACTCGTCGACTGTCCCATGGAGACATTCTAGATCTATCCCAGCGAAGGACATTGATCTAAATGACTCATTATACCGCAATGCTCGAAATATTGCCAGAAGCTCATGTTTACTGTATCGTCTTGACTCGGACGGCGGCAAGAGGAGAAACTCTGGTGAGTCTTCGACCTCATAGCCTATTGTATACCTAATGTTATTAGGGTTACAGCCATATGCAAGACAGTACGCAATTAGCGTTCTATCAAACGCTCCGTTGTCCTCGGTAGGGCCAAAATCAATATTTGAATCGTCGAGCACTTCTTTCGGTCCACTATAGAGGAAAGTATAGTCCAGCCACTGCGGCTTGAGGTAGAGTATTGACCTGAAGATATCACGTCCAATATCAGGTCCTTGGGACGCCGCCAAAGAAATAGTAATCGTTTTCTCAAGTGGAAGGCGGAATCCCAGCTCCAAGGTGTCATCGCTGTTGTTTATTTCCATAGTCATCAGTGAAACTAACCCGTAGCTGCTTTTCGATGCCTTTACGTTCATAGGACGTGATGGAGATTCGTGGAAATCCGGCAGGGAAATTAAATGCAGCAGGTTGATACCTATAACAAGATAGCATGCAGTCGAGCTCAACTTGGAAAAGTCCTCGGAAGATTTGCCAGGAGCTTTGTTAGCCGGCCGTCGAACCACTCGGTATACCTTGAAGTAGTTCTCGTCATAGTCCTGCGACGCTTCAAGTAGGCGTCGGATGTAGCTTAAGGTCCTCGGAGGGAATGGCTCGTCTGCCACAAGTTTCGCTTTCTGGGCAGCGGCCCGGATAGAGGTGTGCCATAGATCCGCTTCTCGGGGGTCCTGCAGCATAAGCTGGATCGAGCCGACACTACTTGTTGCTTCATCCAGATATACGACTTCCGTTATGAAGTACGGCCTGCCGCCTTCAACCCTATATGCTGCTACAATCTGGTTCAGGAGAATCCCATTGTCCCCATCGCTGCTTGACCTCGAGTTCAAGGACTGAATTTCATGTAATGATCCGATCGAAGCCGTCGACGAGTGCCTTGTTCCAGAGTATCGCCTATTTGCCCTTGATATCGCTGGGAACGCTTCCAGCGCTCTGGAAAGACTCTTGAACCTTATCAAGTGGGCATCTGTGAGGGCAAGATATTCTTTCTTCTTCCGAAACAAACCAATGGTCGTCTGCACCTGCCCATGATAAAGCAACTGCTGCCCATCTTTGTGAAATGCAAAGGCCATCTCTTCAGATGAGATGTCAATGGAAGACTTCTCCAGAGCCTCACTGCTCGCCACAGATGCCTCATCGACAGACAAAATCGATTTCCTTCCAAGAGACCCAAATGTCGAACCAGGTCTGTACCTGTGCAGACGTTGCCGAGTTGAGGATGAAATCTGGGTCCCCCCGCTAACAGAAGCCGGCGAACCATCTAGCTGTGAATCACGGCCCATAGGAGAGCCCTGGCGTGCAGGTGAATGGCTCCCGAACCTCTTGCGTTCCGCCGGTTTAGTGTCATCTTTTTGTTTTGTGATCAGTGGCGAAAGAGAGGACAGTTTTGCCCTTGAGAAGCGATTTGAGGAAGTCTGGGTGCCATTGCTTCCCCCTGAACTGGATACCATTGTTATATTAGGTTGGCATTAAGAGCACTTATAATCTAGGGTGGGCCAATCCCTCACGGGTGTGATGTTGCAGCCAGTATACGGTCGGGCTGTCAAGAGACACGCAATCCCTATACTCTTACCCCCATACCATACATTCAGAAGGCAATGTAATGCAGGAGCCAAGAGGGCGGGGAATTCCTGGCTGTTGGGCGATCAGTCGGTGGGCGGCCTTTGTAGCCACTGTCTCTGTGTCACTGGCCTGGCACTGTGAGCCAAGGTTGGAGTCAGCGCAAAAGTCAGGCACAAACAACTATGACTGTTTGCGGTGTCGGATTCAGATAACCTCAATCCGTTCGTGTCAGAAGGGGATTGATCAAACGTCAAGATCTGCTCAGCTGCGCGTCCTGAAATCAAAGGACGGTACCGGCGTTCACCCGTCGTGGGTCTCTCTGTCTGTCCAGGGATTAAACCCACAATAGCTTAAGCAAGGGGAATTACAGACAACCAGAGCTCAATATAGAATTGAATGAAGGAATAACAAAGGGCCTGCCATGGGGTGAATATCATGGTCACAAAAAAAGAGTACGAGGCATTTTTAGACCGTAGTATGGACAGAAGGAGGCGTAGCTCGTATTTTTATGCCGTTTCGTTTGACCTTGGTGGGATGCGGAGATCTACTACGAGTGGGTCGGCACATGCAGTAGGTCGATGAGCGATAAGATTTCAGCTGTGGTGTACCTTGAACGGCCGACAGGGGCTTGCGCATCAATATCATCATCGATCACGTGATGTGTGTATTTTTAGAATTGTGTGCTCTGGCAGATGTGAACGGTAGACGATTGTTTCAAGGTTTAATACGAAGACCTTAGTTAATACGAAGATATTAGAACTCATGTTTCATGAAGATAATTAATATAATGGCCGCGTACAGCTCATCGCATAGCCACATTCATTACTAACCCTTGGCATGGTCCAAGAAGGGTCCAGGCTCTCAATCCTTCCCATACCACGGCTAGTAATACCCACAGTCGCCACAGCCTTCACTTTTACGTCAGATATTAACATATATAATTGCTCTCATGTCTGATCTAATGCTCCATATTCTCCTGCTGACGTATAACTCCACCCATGCGCCAAAGCACACCGTCCTATGCCGCCGATAACACCTGGCCATCAATATGCATAGAAAGCGCCTCCTGGTATGACGACAAAGGTCCACCTATCTTGCCGATATAATTTATGCGCCTTGAGATATATAAAAAGAAGAAAAAAAATATGCCTCCGTAAAACTCAAGTCTATGCCGTTGACATGAGTAGAGTCGCTCGTACGATGTGTGGGGAGGACCAAGTTGTAATCCCGACCAGCATCCAGTAATATGGGAGTTTCTGCGGTTGGCTGAGTATAAAATGACTTCAGCAGTTGCAGTCGCCGAGTGCCCATTTATTCCTTCTTGGCAACGGCTGGGTCCTCATCACTGTCTTCAAACTCTTGGTCTCCATCTGCATCCTCATCCTCATCAAAATCGTCGTTCATCTCAGCGTCCTCTCCCGAACTATCGCTACCTCCAAAGTCGTCTTCGCCGTCACTCTCGTTCCAGAATCCGTCATCGTCGTTGATCTTCGGCGGCGGAGCATCCACCAAGGTCGTGGGAAGAACGAAGCCCTCAGGGATATCAGCCTTGCTCTTCTCAACATCATCAGAAGCCCTGGCGATGTAGGCAGCACGGTCGTTGCGGTATAGCACGCCAGCGTCGACATTGGCGGGTGACGAGACCTCGGGGTCATCCATGAGCAACAGGATAGAGCGGAGAACGGACTCCACGCTCTGCACTGATGTCCAACGCTCTGTTGCCGACTCGCCTGACATCGCGTCTTCTCCAGCGGGGTGAAGGATCGATATGCAGATCCTGCCGTCGGGGTAGATGTTTGGGTGGTAGATTGGGCGCATGAATTTGAATGAGGGAGGGCTCATGGGGTAGTTCGATGGGAAGGACATCTGAGCCTGTTGTGAAGTTGTTAGCTACCGCTTATGATCGAATGTTCATTTGTGGTATCACATACCTTGAAGTAGCCGCCGTCGTAGTAACTGTCGGAGTTGACGACCATGAGGCCAATCGTCCATTTGAAGATGTTCGTTCCACCACTGGGCTTCAAATAATGTCAGCATATTGTTCGAGGGCTAGAGGATTAAAGATCCGTACCTCCACCGTACACCACTTCTCCTTCTGGAGCGCCTGCAGCTCATTCATGAGGCGAGTCTTTGCCATCTTGAACGCTGAAAACGGCGAGAATGAGGTCTCGCTGCGGGTATAGTCGAGTTTATCACAAAGTCAAAGTCGTACGCCGTATGAAAGATCGAGTCTTGTCGCAAAAAGAAACCGCCACCAAAGTGGCACCCAGGTGAATGTGTTGGTTGGTCTGTCGAAAGAGGATTGAGTGTGTAAGTCAGATCAGGTTGTCTCTTTTGTAAGAGCAACTAGAGAGCGAAAGAGTGACAGGCGAGGGCAAATTTAAACCGAATCTTAGGAGAAATCAAAAGAACTGGTATAACACAAAAGAAGTTGAATCTTTAAGGATCTGGAATCAGCAAGGCTACGTCAAATCGTCGAGTGGTCTGTGGCTGCTGCCCGAAACTGCTGACTACATGCGTCCCGCGACCAGCCTGATTATCGCTATCGGTAGGCCGAGTACCGATGGCCTCGCCTCATCAAACATGACAAACATAACTACACGCCGCCAACAACGTCAGCCTTGCCAAGGCACTCTACAAATTTATAACAGATTCTGGAAGTTCCTGGGCTATTTTTACAGTTCATATTATCAAAGCAGGACAAACTCATCGAAATATTACATCTTATTCCTGAAGCAAATACATGCAATGCAGTATGAAGTTTCTTCTTCAATACTTCAACGCCCTAAAGAATGCGGCCCGCTCAGATCCTGACCAATAAAAACGCCACCGCCACCCTCTCCTGACAACGTTTTGCGCCCTAAATGATGTATAATCCCAAACAAAACTCCTAAGCGCCGGTTACATAACCATATTCTCCTTTCTGTCCTTTGCCCTTCGCTTCTCTGCATTCCTCAAATCAAGCCGTGCCTTCGCTGCTGCTGCTCTCTCTGGGTCCAGTGTTGTCCTTGACCTTGTGCTTGCCATACTTGACATTCTACTCGCCGGCATATTGCCTGATCTGCTTCCCTCTCCGTCTGCAAGGGATCGCGGACGAACTGCAGCTGGTCTATAAGTTTCCTGTGTGGTGATGTCCATGGTTGGTGTGAGGTCTGATACAGCTTGTTTCTGAGACGGCGTTCGCCGCAACCCTTGGCCCGAAAACGGCACTGGGGGTGGAAGGTCTTTCTTGGTTGAGTCCACAGCGAGTTTCGCGAATCGTTCACGTAGACTGAAATCTGATGCAGGCTGAAGCGCTTCTGGCGTATGCGAGGCACTCTTATTATTCCCAATCTCGCCGAGTGCATCAGACTTTGACCTCAGATGTTTTGGTCCATCAACAGATGTTTGAACACGCGCTGTCGCTGATCTTCGTCGTTGGAGCGTAGAATCGGCGACAATCGGCTTTTCACGATCCTGTAGATCTTCGTAGATTTCGCACGGCTTACTGGCTTCTTGTGCTCCCCTTCGAGTATTCCGCACCTGAGGCATTTCGTCCTGTTCTCTCAGATTCCCATCTTGTAAAGTCGATTTGAACTGGGTCTTGGTAGGCTTGAGGTCTCCACCGTTCGAATCAGCGGCACGTTTGTCCCCAGTTCCCTTTTCTGACACCAGGGGGCTTCGTTCGACTCTCGATGCAGCGAGTTTCTCTTTCAGCGCAGCCATCTCCTTTTTCAATTCTGTAACTTGGTCATGGCGCTTCTTGAGGAGATGCTCCGCGTCTCCACGTTGTGCTTTCGCCGATTCTTTGAGGTTGTCGTACTTAGTCTGAAGGCCTTGTAGTAATTGTGCTCGGTCATGGCTCAAGGATTCCGAAGCTTGTCGGCGTTTCTCGCTTTGGCTGAATTTCTCGTTTGCCCTCTCCAGGTCTCGAGACAATTTGGCAGTTTCGTCACGAAGCTTAGATGTCTCCCTTTGTGACGTGGAAAGGTCTAGTCGCAGACGTTGTACTTCGCTCCTGAGGTCGCTCGCCGGCTTCTTCAGAAGCACGTCCAGGTCTTCGTTAAACCTCTCCCCATTTCCACCTCCTTGTTGTTGATCCCGGTCCTTCAATACATCCCTAAACTCGTCGACTTGGCTTCGATACTGGACCGCCAGCGCAGTCTGCCTGGCAAGGTTCTTCATCATGGTAGGCGAGTCGTCGTCGGTTCCATTCAAGCACCCCTCGGCAATTTGAGCAACGAGCTCAGCAATCCTATCTTCCATCTGCAATGCCCTCTTCTGTGCTTCCTTGAGCTTGCCTCCGAGATCAATCGCCTCTTCGTCCTTTTTCTTGGCATATGATTTGGCCATTTGCTTGTACTTCACAAGTTTCGTCATCTGAGCCTTTGCGTCTTCATTGTATTTCTCGTACTCCGATTTCCAATAGCGCCCCGACTGCGAATGTGGCTCGTTGAGATCGATGGTCACGTCGCCGTCAAAGTCGTCCGTATCTCTTGAATATGGCCTGGATTGAATGTCCTCGTTTCGAAGTGAGCTTTCCAATATTTGAGGTGCCGTTAGGCCCGTCTTTATATCCAACTCCAGCAGCGATTGTGGAGTATCAGGTCCGGAAGTGCGCGTTCTCGACTCCTCCGTTCTTTTCCTCTTTGTATCCCTCACGTTCTCCAGAGTCTTCGTCAGCGCAGTTCGCCTCAGCGATCTCCCATCTTGCTTTCCAGCAGCCCCGTTCACCCAAGGACTAGGGAATTTCCCTGGACAGTCATCCGGGATGCCAGTGGTGCTGTTTGGTTTCGCCTCCTGGTCCTTGACAGTTGCGCCAAACGAGACCGATTTCCGACTCCTCGCTGTTCCTGGAGTCATCAAAATTCCTTTCGACGGGCTCGATATATCAGCTTTCGCATTTTGTTTTGGGGCCGGCATGTTTGTTGACTTGGCAATTTGTTCAAAGTAGGTGTCGTCGCTGGGTGGTGCAGGAGTGCCAAAGAGGGCACTTTTGAATGCTCTCGCTGCAAATACCGGAGCTGGGGTTTCGGGCGGTTCCTGGCCGTCTATTTGGAGTTTTGTGTTAGTTTATTCGCCTGTTGTGAAAGGAATGGGCGAGTTTCTTTGTTACATACCCTCTCGACGCGTCTCCTCGCCGCCTTTACCTAGCCACCAACCAAGCATACTTCGCGTTTAAATTGTTTCTCTGTGTTGGGATTGCAAGGAGTAACTCATAGCCTAAGGCAATTTGAGGGCTTGAGGGGCGACGTGGTAGTATTTTCTCAAATCGTCGGTGCTTTTGGCATCTTTTGTTTACTCTTCTGAACGGACAGGGGTTGAGTTAGGAAGTCGCGGGTCGGGCCACACTAGCGCGAGGCACAATTATAGCCTTGCGGGTGACAGCTCAGCCTCGGCTAGTCCTGTCATCATCAAAACATCCAAATACTGTGCGTGATTCAAGATATTTATTTACTACAACTACAACGATGACTTGTTCTGATTGTAATGCAGAAAAAACTCTGTTCCTTGTCGTGTTTTCCTATAAGGGCTTCCCTAGCACCTTGGTGGCGATAAACATATGTCAATATAGACATGTTCGGCTCTAAATTATAAATATATGTTTTTAATCCCTTTAATCACTCAAACTTATAAATTTCCATAAATCTCCACAGGAACTTAATACAATATCAGTCGTGGTATTTGCCCCCTCCCGGGTTTGGCGCGCACACTACATGTCGCTGCTTTCGAGTTGTATAAAAGGCCAGCCGTCCACCAACCAATCGTCATTACATTTAGAGACTTTGTTATTCAACTCGTTGTAATGGCGTATTTGAAGGGGTCCGATACGCCTGTCAAGTAAATTAGTGTTCATTGGTGATTGGCTCATACCTTAGGGCTGACAGCTTAAGCGCGGAGGGATCAGGGGATTTGTCCCCTCAGCCCCAACCTTAGCTACTGTCAAGGAAATTGATCCCCCTCCTTAAAATGCTCTACAAACCCATCGCTTCACAATTAATTGAGACAACAATTCTCGCCATTCCAAGATGAGTTCAGCCGGTTCACCTTTGTCTGTACCGATTTCTCTTCGCGCCATCGTCCTTTTCTCATATCTGTTGTCCCAAGTCCCACTTGTGCAATCTACAATCTGCTACGATACGACAGGCCTTCAGAGCGAAAAGTACTACCCATGTGAACCGGATGCCGAAGTCTCCTCCTGTTGCTCACCAGGCGATATCTGCTTCAGTAATGGACTTTGCGCTCCTAGTCCAGCCTCGAAAGCCAGCCATCCAAAGGATTTCTATGTAACCCCATTCTACTGGAATTCTTGCTCCGATCCAACATATAAAGACCCCAAGTGCTTCTCAGCATGCTTTACGGGTAAGCATATCTAGATTTCAGTCACCGTAGCCCTTCGTGAATGTTGTGGTCAATAAATGTTAACGGTGAAATAGAACCCGGCAATGGTGTCAAAAGTTGCCCAGAAGCTGGCCCAAATGCATATTGCTGCTTTGGGTACTCTGGATGCGACTGTAGCGACCCCAGCCAAGTTGTCACCGCCATAGCTGGAACTATTGTTACCACGATAGATTTCAGCGTAACGTCCGCAAGCAGCACGTCCTCTAGCACTCATACCTCTTCGTCGACATCTAGCACTCAAGCGCTCTCATCGACATCTAGCACCCATGTCCCTTCGTCGACCTCAACATCTAGCACCAATGCCCCTTCGTCGACCTCGACATCTAGCACCGATGCCCCTTCGTCGACCTCGATATCTAGCACCCATGACCCTTCGTCGACCTCGACATCTGAAGATCCAACAGCAACAACCGCCGAGCCAGAAATCAGCACGCCTACAAATACTCCGCAAGCTCAAGAAAGCAAAAGCTCCGCACTCCCAATTGGCGTTGGAGTTGGAGTCGGTGGAGCAGTTTTAATAGCGATTGCCGCCATAACAGTCATTTTACTACGACGCCGAAGGCAAAGAGTGCCTTATTTAGGACCTCAACTAAAGTACGAGTACGAGACGAAGCCTGGTGAAGCACATTACGAAATGATGACAGGCTATAATGCCGCAGAGCTATCTGGTACAACCCCGGCGCACGAGTTACCGGGTCATAGATGAACGGAATTACGGCGTTGCAGGCCAGGCGCATTGGGAAGATTGGGTTGAATGTAGCGATAGTAGACGATGGCTTCTGCGAGATGATGGCGAGGAATCAAGGGGAGCCAGCTACGGCCATGGCCGTGGCGAGTGGGAAGGGAGCAACCATATCTGGCCGCCCGCTCAGTTGGTAGTCCCAAAGATGGGAAATGGAAAACTGTATCAACGTTTATACCACGCCTACGAGCAACCACAATAGTACAGCATCTCGACAATAAATATATCTAGATAGTTTCAGGACAAAGATTCACAGCCAAGAAGGCTCGATAGATCACCAACGAGACCAGACTATAGTGAAGAAAGCTCATCGATTATTTCCCTGTCTACCCCGTGCTACCCACGCCTAGTAAAACCAGAATACATCGAGACAACCCCCGCCGAAATAAACGCACAAGCCTGTGCTACCCCATTAACAGCAGCAACCCCATAACCCCCCATCGCTGCACTCTGCAAGTATGCGAAGATGCTCCCTGCCCCAATATTCCCTAGCATCGTCTGAAGCCAAGCCGCGACGGAGCCTTATTTGATTAGAAAAACGGTCTTTCTGTTAATCGCAAGTGTGAAGGAACTCCTCACCACCAACAGGACCTGAAGCCCCCCAACCCATCGATGCGAGGACCGGGATCGTAAGAGCAGCGGGTGTGAATATCACAACACCATTGACGACGAGTAAAGCGGTTTGTGCTGGATGGGCCGTAATCCATTCGAAGACCATGGCTGGTACATCTGTGACGCTGAATCTGAATACCGTTGTCATGGCAGCGAAGCCCATGGCAGTGACGGCCTGCTGGATGCCCTGAAAGGTTGTCATATTGTCACAGTTATGCTCAAAATATCTTTGTCTTATAATCGAAATTGAAGTGTCGTCGATAATTTTGATGTCCAACACAGACTGAAGGCGTTATCCTGATCCTGGTCTCAGATACGGCCTCCATGGACCAATGAGGGTATGCAGGACCTTGATGTTGGTGGTGTACAACTGTTGTAGCGCTTGCAGCCGTGGGGGCCAGCCTTAAATCAGGCTGCGTTTTTGTGTGGCACTTTTGTATGTGAAATAATCGTGTGGTACTACCTCCGTGAGAACTCTCGCTTTGCACGGCTGTTTTATTGTCTACACCGCACTGCAAGTAGAGTTGAAGTAGGAGTACACTGAGAGAGCACCCCCCGAAACTGCCCCGAAGACCTGCGCCATCCCGTTAACAGCAGCAGCCCCATATCCTCCCATTCCTGCGCTCTGCAAATACGCAAGCGCGGTACGAGCCCCGACAATTCCTATCTTTGAATGGATCCAAGACGCGGCGGAGCCTTGCCATTAAAAATATTAGTACTAAATCCCGATCCTTCTGCTGTAGACAACAACTACGATTACTCACCAGCGACGGGACCTGAAGCCCCCCAACCCATCGATGTGAGGAGCGGACCTGTAAGAGCAGCGGGCGTGAAGACCAGAATACCATTAACGACGTAGAAAACGGCTTGTCCAGGGTGGGCCCTCATCCAGTCGAAGATAAAGGGTGGCACGTCTCTGATGTTGAATCGAAGCACTACATCCTGGGAAAACTCTGATAATTTGTAGGATTTCTTCCAGAGTCGTCATATTGGCGGAGTTATGCTCAAAGTTGGCTTCCTCTTGTAATGGAAATGGAAATGGTATCGATGAGTTCGGTGTCCAACGCAGATGGACGGTGTTACACAATATGAGGATTAGGCGACAGTTTTATGGACCAATGAGGGTATGCAGGATCTGGATGTGACTGACCTGTGGCAGTTGTAGAGTTTGTGGCTCTGTTCTTGTGTGGCACTCTTGACTGTGAAATCGTATGGTATCAGCCTTGCAAGAACTTTCGCTTGGGACTGTTAAGTATCGAGGCTGGGGTCCATCGGTTGAGTTGGAAGGGGCAAACGGGGACATGCTGGAAGCCTCCATACGTCTGGTAAAATAACACCTATGGATACCATCGTCGATCTATGCAGTCTCACAATCGCCCACAGGACACGAAACAATAATAACAATCTGAATTCCCAACACCCCCTCTCCAAACCCCCAAACCAAAACGTTAATAATACAACCCGCCTCCCCCACCACCACCTAACTATTAAAAATCCTCGAATACAACAACTCATGCCTCCCAATCCACAAATCCATAACCGGCACCGTCTGCCCCGCATCCTCCGTCCTCCTCCCCCAATGCGCCCTAATCACCCCCTCAATCCCCTCCTGCACCTCCCTACTCGCCAACAACTTCTGCGCCTGGTACGGCCCAAACACGCTCGCGCGCACTGCCGCAGATAACAGAGCTTTGATATGGGAAAGCATGTACACATACGCCATCTCCTGCTCCCCGACACCGGTGATCCGCGCGATGACGCCGAAGAGGGGGGCGAGGTGTGCGGAGGCGGGGGGGAGGTCGTCTGTACTTGCGTTTGCGGAGCGGAGCAGAGCGGAGAAGTTCTTTAAGACTTTCAACGTCCCCTCCTCCACATCAGTGGACATCGGGATCGCAGAACTGAACGCGCGGTCCCAGATCGACAATAGTGCGCGGCCCTGGGCGACAGACGCGCGACGGCCGACGGTACACATGATTGCTGCATCGAGGGCGTCGTCGAGCTCGAGGAGGCGCTCTGGGTTGCGGTAGCCTGCTAGGACGAAGGGGAGAGTGGCGGAGGCGTGGGAGGAGAGGGAGAGGGTCATGAATTTTGTGAAGGAGGGGGGGCGGTTGTGGGCGATGTAGGATTCGAGACCGGAGCTGAAGGCGAAGGAGCCGAGTGGGAGGGCGGAGTCGGCGAGGAGGAGGAGGAAGTGGGAGGAGGTGGCGGCGTGGTGGACTGGGGGGGTGTTAGCTTGTGTTCTGTGGATGTTAGGGGGGAGGAGGAGAGACCATTATTCGAGACGGTGGGTTGGGAAGGGAAAGCGCGTGAGGCTGCGTCTGTGACGGCGTTCAATCTCCCCTGCGCATCTTCGAGTTTTCGTTTCAGCTCAGCGATCTCATCCTCGATCAGCTGCGGCTGCACTGCCTCGCTCCCAACACTGCTAACGCTACTATCCGCCATGAATGCATTAGGGGACCGAAAATCGATGCTTGTGATGTCGTCAGTTCGTGGATCCTTATCTCTATCGTTATCACGGAAAGATCAATTAAGCTATGTGGGTCCCTGCGCAAACGTGGGGTACCTGGAGCTAACGCGGCCGCTTGTGTGGGTGGTTGACTTGACTCGTTGACAACGTGGGAGCTCCATCGATATATACACACTTAGGCCATATCTGCGTTCAGAGGCACAAGATTGTGCATGGCTCCTCGACGGGGCATATCCGGATTACGGTCTCTATCCCGTCTTGCCTGGCCCTCAACAACTCACGCCCGGCCACTCGCCTCTCAGATGCCCTCCTCACCACGCCAAACCTCTGGATCACCACCCCACCGCCTCACCTCTTCAATCTCCAACCCAACCACCACTCCACCACACCAAAAAATGGAAGCCCCTTCACCCACCCCCCATATCTACATCCTCGGCCTCGGCAACCTCTCCAAACTCTTCGCCCACTCCCTCTCCACTCTCCCTAACCCCCCAGCCCTAACACTCCTAACCCACCGCCCCTCCCTCCT
>JPKC01002552.1:0-59613 GCA_000750925.1 Pseudogymnoascus sp. VKM F-4518 (FW-2643)
AGTTATATATTTTAAAATATAGGAAATGAAGAAAGTTGCATTTTTTAAGATTGAAGTCACTTTACATATAATTTACTATATAAAGGTACGTGGCACATATTGCTTGTTAGTTTTTAAGCTGGCGCACATTGCTTGTGCCAACCGTAAGCAAAGCGAAAAGCTGGTCACGACGATTACCTCGAGCTATTATACAAGACACTGTCCTTCTCCCCATCCACTCTCAGGGAATGGCAAACCCCAATCCCGCCCTATGACACAGAGACATCTAGTCTATTGCGACTATAAACCATCGAGTATCCATCCGATAGAAAACCCTCTAATTTGGGACCCAGCACGACCTTCTTCATTCAAGAGTCCAATTGTCCCATCTATCCCGTAATCCTGTAGCTCTTGAATGTCTTTTTCGGATACTGGTTCCCCTGCACACCATAGTACGCCCTACCCTTGCAGTTTGTCTGAGCGTACGCCGTGTATCCGTCAGAGTCTGGGTAAAATGAGGTCTCAGCGTTGAAGGAAAGTTGGGTTGTAACCCCTTTGTAATCGGAGCGGAGGTTCTGGCAGTTGCCGCTCTTCTTTCCTACGGCGTGGACGGTTCCGGAGTTGGAGAAGAAGGTGATTTGCCAGGCCTCGGCGGCGGAGGCGATGGCTAGGATGGAGACGAGGGAGGAGATCTTCATTTTGAGAGTGCGGTGGTTGTGTGGGTGAGGATGTGTGTTTGTTTGAGGATTGATGCCCCTTCTCTCTGTGCGGATTGGATTATACTTTATATTGTTCCACGTCTCATGCCCTTTCGACGGTTATGCCTTTCTAAGGCTCAGAGTTCCGTAGAAATTAAGATCGCCATAAGCGGAAGCCCTATTGCACCGCCTTACTTCCCATTGAAGATCGCTTCAGAAAGCCGAATAGACATTAAAATTACACCAGGTTGAACCATTCTAAATACAGAGACAAAAAATAAAGCTATCGTCATTTTGGTCGTTAGTATTGTGGGTATACGCCAGGGAAAGCTCTCAGCCCCCCAGGATCTGCACCGTCGGCTCCACTCCCGAACGCACTGCCGCAATTTAACCCACAGAATCTGCCCTGTCAGGCTGTTTTTTATTACCCCGTCCCAACCTTACTCCTCGGGAAGAGCCGAGGTTGGATGAAGCCGTAACACTTTAAACTAGATATCGGCAAGATCTGAGGCCAACCCTTGTCGTAATAAAGGGGCGCGGAGACAACTCCGGCGCCAGCATGACTGCGGACACACTGGAAAGAACCAGTACGTGTATCTTGGCGTCTGGAGGGACCATGGCAGTTTGGTGGAGAGGCAGGCGGCACCCTGAGAAATTCAGACTTCTATTCTTTGTAAATCTATAGACCAAAGTTGAGAGGAATAGTAATGTTCCCCTCCGCCACTTCATATGTTCCATGCCACCAAATGCACACCCCCATACCAGCTACCTCCCCTTCCCCATGGCACGGCGGCATCTCCCCCCTATCCCCCCTCCTGACCGTGCTCGGCTCGAACATGACCTAGACCTAGGTCGGCGTGCACTCTCGTCCTTTTTGCCCTCTTTCGCCCAGGTATTCCCCATCCCCAAGTCCCAACGCCCAACTCTACCAACAAAGCAACAACACACCACTCTCCTCCCTCTACCCCCTCCACCCCCCCCTCGCCCTCCGTCTCGCCTCCTCCACCTGCCCAAGCCGCCACTCACACCCCTCCGCAAACTCACAACTGCGACACTTAAACGCCTCCTGGACAGCCACCCCCTCCGCCTTCCTCTCTCCCCTCCACCACCCCATCCCATGCCCAACATACCCCCCCAAAACGCCCTCATCCATCACAAACACTTGCTCCCCAATCACCCCTCCCGTCCCACGACTACGATACTCCGCGCGGAGCACCCGTCCCAGCCCGCCCTCCCCTACTACCTCGGTGAATAGCTTCATCATAACACCCCATAGCTTCTCTAGGGTGTCGTTGCGCGCTAGTTCCGACCCAGCCGGATCTGGCGCGCGCGCGACTTCTTCGGCGCTCGAAGGCGCGTCGTAGAATACCTCGTCCGCAAGCGCAGCTACCTGCGCTACGAACGCAGGACTAAATGGCGCGTGCGTGTCAAGCTCATACCGCGCCGCGAGGGCGGAGAGTGGTGTCTCGCCCGCGGCGAGGGAGGAGAGAAGGGTGTGGTAGAGCATGAGCTGGAGCTTCGTTGGCCGGAATGACGCGCCGCGGGGTAAGGAAGCAACGGAGCGAGTTTTGACATCCGTGATGTACAATTTCCGTTTCGGCCGCGGAGGGGGGGTGGGGTGCAGGTACTCGTCCAGCGCGCGCTGGTCGGTAGGTAGGGTCGCCCTAGGTCGCTGCGGCGGCGCTTCACCGCGGGCCACCGCGAGCGCATGAACAGCTTCCTCCTCCATCGCAACATCCGGACACATAAAGCTAACCTCATCAATAACCCCCCCCACGACCTCCCCATCCACAACACCCCACACCTCCAGCTCACGAGTCATCCCCGTCTCCCGCAGCGTTCTCAGGCCCTGAATAACATTCCACACGCGCAGCCCCCACGCATCCTCCTTAGTCGCAACCTCGATTTGGACAGAAGTATACACCTCCTCCTCGAGCTGTGCGTGGACCTCGCTCCCGCGCTTCATGGCCTCGGTGCGCGGCTTGCGGCCGTGCATCGCGAGCGTCATCGAGTATTGCAGCTCGCACCAGGCGGGGGAGACGAGGTCGGTGACGGAGAGGGCTTTGCGGGGGGCGGAGCGGTAGCGTTGGAGGGGGCTGCGGGTGTCGGGGGTTGGGGCTTCGGGGGGAGGTGCTTCAGGTTGGGGGCCTGTGGCGGTGGGTTCGCTGAGCGAGGAGAGAGCGGCGGAGACTAGCCGCTTAGCAGGTGTCAGAGCGGCATGTGAGAGGGGGGAGAGTAGAAGGGGGACTCACGATCCGGGTAGATAGCACCGTTCGGGCCGCCTGTGTATGCGCTGCTCCTATCTGGCTGGGGCGCGGCGGTATCAACCTCGTACGCGATCGGCATGCTGGCCACATAGCGTGAGCGCGCGGGATGCGCATCGCGGCGGGTGGATTGGGTGTCCTGACGGGAGAAAAAGAATGGAGTTGGCGTGGAAGGGACGCTGACGACGGTAGAAGGGGTCTGGACGGCGAGACGATCCAGCACCTCGAGGTCTTCGGGGGAGAAATCAGAGCCGTAGTCGCTATCGGGGTCGGTTTGGGGAGTGCGGCGGGCCATGCTCTATTCTGGCTGTGCGTGCATGTTCGAAGTGGTGTTGTTGGGGTAGGATATGGAGGATAGATGTGGAAGGGTGGGAGTGGTCTTATGAAGTCGGAGGGGCGAAGGGTGCATGACAAGGCTGGCCGTTATCAAGGGTCCTTTGGTCGCCTTATCGAGGAAACTCGAGTCCGCGCGCACGCGGCACTGTGGACGCGAGAACACGTGATTATATAAATTCGGGTTGATTGGAAATGTTTCTCTTGTGATTGGGATACATAGCTTCACATCCAACTCACCAAACAAAATCACAAAAACAATCTCATATGTCCATAGATTTATATTCCTCCATCCTAAATATCTCCATTCCCCCTTCGAGGTACTGTAGGTAGATTATATATAGCATATGGATAATATATAAGACGATGCGCCATGCACATCCCTCATAAAACCCCAACTCCACCAATTTCGTGAAGTTTCATCTTTCCATATTTTGTGTTTTCCTCATCGCCCTCCCCAGAATCTTCAAAGCCTCAAAGCCCAAAATTGAAGAATGTAAGAATGTGCTCAAGTGAGCTGAATAAATAATAATAACTTAGCACGCCTCCAAAAAATCCCCCGTGGGGGGGAGGCGGCCAATCGTAATGCGAATGTAAAATAATCCGGATGTGCCCGATCCCTGCCGGCCGAATTACGATAAAGGGGGTATAAGACGTCCAAAAATAAAAATTCATCCTAAATATCCCATAAAGTGTCGTAAATAGAGGTTTCGCTGCTGCGAACCCGGGTATTGAAGTAAAATGGTTTAATATCGTATATACAACGAAGAAGTATGGCAGAGTGGTCCGTAGACCTATCCGTAAATATGCATGGTGATGATGGATGGCTTATAGCAGCATGCTGCACGCCGCGAAGGCCGCTGCGAGAGCGACGAAGCTCGATTGCAGGGAGATGGAGTTGGCAACACTAGGGCTGCTGGTGGAAGGCGGTGCGCCGGCTGAGGCATTGGAGTCGCCTGACTTAGTGGTGGAGGCCTTTCCGGTGGGCGCTGCATTGTTGTAGAGGGCGGTGTCATTCTCAAACAGGAGTTGTGGCAGGACGGTGGGGTGGGCGCTGGCAGATGTGGTATCTTCGCTGCTGGTCTCTTCGCTGGTGCTGCTAGATTCGCTGGTGCTGGATTCGCTGCTGCTAGACTTGCTAGACTTGCTAGAAGACTTGCTCGACTCGCTGGATTCGCTGGACTGACTGGACTCGCTGGAGGAGGAGGATGGAGAGGACGTGGAGCTATCAACGGAAGAGCTGCTGGGGCTGGGTGTGGGGGTTGGTGTTGGAGTAGGAGTTGGGGTGGGCGTTGGTGTCGGGGTAGGGGTAGGGTCGGGGGAGGAAGATGGCTCAGTTGTTTCACCTCCACCTCCGCCACCGCCAGATGAGCCGCCTACGTCGAACGTCTCGATAGTGGCCTTTGAACCCTTTGGCACAGTGACAACGCAAAAGTTGCCGCCTCCCGCACCGGTTGCCGAATTGCCGCTGGTCACGCCGTTGACCTTGACCACGGCGGGGTCGATAGAGCAGGGTAGGCCGTTGCAGCCACCGCCCTCGCAAGTAATCTTGACACCAAACTTGGGGAGATCATTCTGGAACGTAGATTCACCAGTGTAGATGGGGTTCCAGGCGATCTTGACAAATGTCTCTCCATTGGCAAGGGTATTGGCGCCGGCAACATACGGGCTCCAGTTACCAATCGGCTCAGATCCATCGCCCCAAACGCATGCTTCCTCAGTAGAAACTCCCGGCGGGTTGATGTAGTAGTGTGCCGCTGTCGATGCCCAGTAGGTTGTGTCAGGAACTGCGAGTTCTACAGTTTGTCCGCTTCCCACATTAGTGGGGATGAGCATAGCCTCGTTTCCAGGGAGCACAGTCTGGCAGTATGCGACAGCCTTGCTGCACTCGTTCTCAGCGTATACGGACCCGGTTCCCTTGTAGCAGTAGGGCTTGTTTGGGAATGGCTTCTTGATTTTGCCACCGCTGTCGCATTTAAGGCCACCATTCTACGACAGTTAGTTTGGTTAGGAGGCAAGTTAGAGGGTTCCTGAACGTACCATGGATGCTGGATATGAGTATGAAGTTGCATCAGCGTCCCATTGTCCCATGAGCTGTCCAGGTGGGCACGCATATGGGCAGAACTTCCCAGCAGTGCAAGGCTGATCCGGGCTCATCGCCCACCCAGCATTGGAAGAGCCTGGAGTAACAGCTACCAGACCCGCAGTCAATGGGAACGAGCAGATATCACGTTTATCCAAAGCCGGCTCGTCCTCATGCTCTGCTCTCGAGTGTACTTTCTTGTGGCTGTGACCATGTCCATGTCCATGCCTCCCCTCGAGAGTCTCCAATTGCACTGGCCTGTTGTGGGAGTGCCTTGCTTCAGACACAGCTGCCAGCAATACAATAGCAGCGCCGACGGCAGCCTTCTGCTCCAAGAATCTCATCGTCGCGTGGTGATGGAGTTATCGCCAAGTGCTAGGGCGAGGATCGCGGCCAAGAGCTCGTGGGAAAGCGTTGATTGCGTTGATCTTGCACGCCGATCGGTCTCAGTAGTGGCTTTGCTTCGAGCTTGCTTGCGCGTTCTTTCTCGCGTTTATTTCGTGCAAGAGCGACAGCGAAGTGGTAATGATATTGCAACGAATGTGATGATGGGATGAGACAGAGATGCAGATGGGGAAGAAACGACAGAATATGGGGATGGAGACGGGATGGAGACGGGATGGAGACGGAATGGAGATGAGAAGTGGCGATTCAATGAAAAACCGAGACGAAAGCTCTGAGCTGTCTCTCTCTGACAACCAGCCAGTCACGGTGGCTGACGGGGCTGTTTCGATCCATTTCCACACTCTGTGCTGTTCCCACAGTTCAGACAGGGAGCCCACTTGATCCCGTCTCGACCTGTCCATTAAGTACAGGGGGGATGGCCGGGGGGAGCCTGTGCGTGTGCGTTGTGTTCCCAAAAATAAAATGAGAAACGAATCCTGGCATTAATTTGATGGGATTAATAGGATCAAATGACTCAACCGAAGAGGCGCCGGGGAAGAGCGGAGAGAAGGAGCCAGTCGATATTAGGCAGTAACGAATCGCAACCAGGACACATTGGGCAATTGCGACCAATTTCGACCAAATCCGACCATACGAAAGCTGAAAGCCCTACCATCAGACCGTACCTGGCGCTAATTTCTGTACCGCAGTTTGTCACCCACTAGCTCTGTCTTGGGCGCGGGCCATAGCCAGCGAAACCAGTGAAATCGAAAATGCAAGGTCCCGCACATGGGGACTTATAAGGGATTTCCGTGATTGGGCCACGCGTTCCACCAAAATGAGATTACTGGAATTATTCGCAAAGCACGAGGATGTGAGTACGGAGTACATATCGCTGTTTCGTCCAAATGGTATAACACCCTGAAGCCCTGAACCCCGTAAGCAGTTACTCCCAAACAAGAGGGGTCCGGAAGAAGAGATTGCCCATTGTATTTCGGTATACTAAGGTTACCTTATATGTCGCGATCGGCGATTAAACCAGGGAGAACAGGTGAGGGCGGACCGGACGGGTAAGTCCAGACCGTATAGGTAATCCACATTATGGATATCCAGCATTGACTGGCAAGTTGCGGAGTTGAACTGCAGGAGTTCTCAACCTGTGAAATCGTGGAGTCGTGGAGTTGTGACCCCGTAAAGTGAGACGTGAAGCCGTGCAGACGTGGAGCCGTGGCTTTGACGGGAAACGCCCATGGCCGAAAATGGCCCGGAAAGGAAATGAGGTCGCTTGTTGTGGTTGTTGCACCATATGGAGTACAGTTGCAGTGCAACCACATGCAATATCACGTGATATGAAATTGAAGATTACCCGTGACCTGGAAATTAGTTATCCCACCCCCCTCCGTTATCAATAACGACCCCACCAGAGCAACAAGCTCCATCAAGCTCAGAGACCCCCAATCCCTTCCTTCCAGAATTGACAATTTTCACTTCCCCATAATCCTCTATTTATTTGTAATTATTTGTTCTCACGAGATACCCCCAGAGCCACCATGGCTGCACCTGAAATCCCCAATCTACTCTCCATGCGCGGCAATCGCTCTCGTGGCGGTGGGCGTGGTCGGGGGGGGGGCAGCGCAAGAGGCGGAGGTCCAGCAGCAGTAGACAGGGACAAGATGATTCGCGAGACCGATACTGATGCCAACGGCTCCCGGCGCAGTGCTGTTGCATGTGGCTATCTAGAAGATCCCTACGTCAGCGAATTTGTCGCCGACATAGGCGATGATACTCCTGCGCTGCGCATGCCTATCATAAACAGAGGTGTTTCCCCTCCCCCTACCCAACACCTTGATAACACTCCCATTAACACCACGCGCCCCAGGAACCTACGTCCGCACCATCGTAATCGACCGCCTAATCGAGAACTTCATCAACGCGCACCCCGAGCAGAACGTACAAATCATATCCCTCGGCGCCGGCAGCGACACGCGCTACTTCCGCTACCTCGACCGCGGGCACAAAGACCAAATCCTCTACCACGAGCTCGACTTTCCCATCATCTCCGCGAACAAGCTCGCCTTCGTCATGCGCTCCGACAGGCTCGCGCCGCCGGGGAGCGAGTTCTTCCATCTGCGCCAGGTGCCGGACCACGACCCAGAGAGGAAGATGTGGGGGTACTTCACGGATGTTGATAAGAAGGCGGGGTACCTCTTTCACCCGATGGACCTGCGCAATCTACCGGCGGAAATAGACTGTATCCGGACCGACTTGCCGACACTGCTTGTCTCGGAGTGCTGTCTCTGTTACCTCACGACCGAGCAGGCGGACGCGGTGCTCAACTTCTTCACCTCGCGCATCCCGACAATCGGCACCGTGATATACGAGCCCACCAACCCCATCTCAGCATTCGGACGCGTCATGACAGCCAACCTCGCCGCGCGGAACCTCGCAATGCCCTCTATCTCGACGTACGACTCGCTCGACGCGCAACTGGACCGGCTGCGCGCGGCGGGGCTGGATATGTTCCAAGAGGGCGCGAGTATCAGCTGGTTGTGGGATAACTGGATCGAGGACGCGGAGAAGGTGCGGTTGGGTCAGATGCAGATGTTTGATGAGGAGGAGGAGTGGCAGTTGTTGGGTACTCATTATTTGGTTGTTTGGGGGGCGAGGGAGCATAAGGAGACGGAGGGGGCGTTTGGGGGGTGGGATTTTTTGGAGGGGGAGGAGGAGAGGAGGATTAGGGAGACGGGGGAGGATTAAGGAGGATGAAGTGGGCGAGGTTGGGGTTTCGGGGGTTGTGCGTTTGATTGCGTTGGAGTTGGGGCGCTGGGATTGGGATGGGTTGGGATGACTTGATGATCATGAATAGAGCAGATAGTAGTGGCGAGATAAGACAGTCACATGTAGCCAAGCACATCAGTGTATATAATATGAGTTCATTGGCACCATAGCCTGTCTCATGAACCCTAATACGCAAGTGACCCCACATAAAACCTTCCTGCCATAATCCATCTTATGAACAGTACCATGCAAATGAACTCCCATGAAGCCTCCCTACCATTACGCCCATGCCCTTCACGCCGAAGTCAATAAAAGCCAGATACCCAGCAAAGGAACTGCGAGAACTGCGCCAGTTTAAAACTATACCAGAGTCAGCACATCCCACGCCCCAAAACAAAACCAGAAACAACTTACGAGCTTAAGCGGAGTCCTGTTCAGGCCCCTCGTGCCGTTCAGCATCGCGCGGGACTTCTTGGGGCGCACCTGCAGCCTCCTGAACGCCTCCTGCACATGTCTCGGCTCAACGGGCGACTTGCCAACCGCAGGCGGATCAAAGAGTCCCTTGACAGCCTTGCGCTTCTTGCCCTGGTCCTCGACACCGCTCTTCTCCTTATACAAGTCCTCCTGCTCCTTGATGCGCAGCGCCTCCTCGGTGAGGGTCTGCACGATCTCAAAAGTCAGAAAGCCGAGGATATCGACAATATCGTCGTTCGGCTTGGACTCGGTGATCGTCCCGAAGCCAGCCCACTCGCGGAAGCGCTTGCCCTTGCGGAACGTGAAGGAGGCCTGGCGATACTCGGACCACGTGACGTACTCCTCCTTGGTCATGGCTTTGGTGCGCTCGTCGGCCTTCTTGAGACGCTGGAGGGTGGCGTAGTTCATTTCCTCCTCGTCCTCGTCGTCTTCGTCGTCGCGCTCGGGGACCTCCTGGGAGTAGAGGGAGGCGATCTCCCAGGGAAGCCCGACCTTGGCTTTCTTGTTTTTCTTGGAGACGTCGACGGGGCCGGTGGCGGCGACGGCGGCGACGGGCTCGTCGCCGGTGCCGATGTCGGCTTCGTTGCCTTTGTCGTCGGAGTCTTTGACGTTCTTGCGGACGTCTTTCCAGGAGAGGAAGGTGCGGAGGCGAGAGACTTTGGCGGCGTCGTGGCGGATCAGGAAGATGAGGTCGTCCGTGGTGATGGACTTGGAGCCGCGACGGGCGGCGTTCTCGGTGCAGGTGCGCAGCTGGGAGGTGTTAGATTTGTTTCAGATGGAGGTACAGGTCGATAGATCGATCAGTGGATACTACATACCATCTCGATAACTTGCTGGCGCACGATCTCCTCCACCATGCCAGTTGTTTCTGGCGATGGTTCACCGGTCTCACCAGAGACGTACATCATCTGTGTTCCAATTTGGTTAGCAACACACTTCCTGTATTCCAGGAACGTTTCATGGTCTTCCGTAAGATCTTCGGAATCGGAGACAGACGCCTCGAGCAGAGCAGCGTCATCGTTGGAAGCCATTGTGATGCAGTCCACGCGAGGCGAATCTTGGAGGGGTTGCAACGTAAAGGATGAAAACAGCAACAGAGAAGAGCAATAAGCAACAAGGAGACCCGGCAGGAAGAACTGCTTCGCTAAAAACGAATAAACGAAGCAATGAAATGCATCAATCTCCCGCATCCCTCTCGACACAACGCAACTCCCAAACCCAGCCAACAACATTCTCCAAGGAAACAAAGGTCAAAACGTCGACTAACCTGCTGGATCTCCGTCCTATACTTGGCTGTCTTATCGGTCGACATCTTGGCGATCTTTTTCTTCAATCAACTTCTTGCTCGTGATCAGGTATATCGTCCTCTTCTTCCAGTCGTCCACCTTCTATTAACCTTCACAGGTGCCAGGTCTTCTTCCTACAATTAAAAAGGTCCTCCGATTTTGTCGTCTTGATGAAAACCCTCGCTGTCGACCATAGGATCAAACGCGCGTTACGCCTCTCGTCATAAATCGCGTGTGATGAAGAAATATAAATCTAAACGCAGACGAGAGCGTTAATGTTGCCCGCGGCCGAGGTGGTCCGAGCGCACGACGTCGTCCTGACCTCGTCGGCGCCCCAACGATTGCATGGCTTGGCACGCTAACGGCGGCTACGTACATGGTTCTCCAGCCAGAGATTTGTTCACATCGTTTTGAATTGAACTTTTGTTTTACGAGTCTATACGAAATTGGAATTACAGTGATTATTAGGATAGAAGTGCGATGCAGTAATACTATGCTCTTTGTTGTGAGCGTAATGATTATTTTTATTCCTGTTTTATTTATCGCAAAATACTCATATGCCGACTACATATTTGTTATCAAACATGGGATTAAATATAACCAGACATAACGGAACCTTACAAGCCAAAATGCGGACTCCCACAGGAAAACATTTCTGTGTCTAAACACGCCAAATCACCAGTTCGGCGCATGAGTAGGAAGAGTTCATTTCGTGTAGTCTAGACCTTGGAAGTGATATCATCACCGAAGATGTCGCAGTGGTAGGGGATGCTGGTGTGCTGGCGGATGAAGTAGGGCATGGCGAGAACACCTCCCATCTATCCTATGTCATATCCAAAGAAGGCACCACTGAAGATTGTGAAGGTGCACAGGAAGTACGCATTCATGGTTATGGGCGTCTCGATGCGCTTGATATCGGTCGTATCATGGAGAACTCTATCGCCCGCGATTGCTGCCGTTGTTTCTTTGACAATTGACATAAGTGACAAGGTTGACAGAGAAAAGGGTAAAATAGGGGAGAAGGACAATGCAATGGAGTTTGCCAGAAACGACGCTGAGATTCTGTTTGGACTGGGTCTGTGATGGATGTTTGGGAGAACGTCTTCTGTGTGTGGTTGAAAATAAAGTAAATCTTCGGAACTCATATTTAGACTTCATGAAATACTATATACTGTATGTATGTTGTCGATTAGAAGAATAATGATCTAAAAAACTAAAGAGGCGGGAGGGGTATAGAGTGCCCGACTTGTGGAAGCTGTAGTCCTGATATAAAATAATGGGAATAGTATCTTTCAATCAACTGAATAAAGTAAAAAAAGACAAAAAGAATGGGGTGTACCGGATTCGAACCGGTGGTTGATTTGTATTCACGGGATTGCTTTCAGATGATAGACTTAAACCCAGCTTGGAGTGAAAGTTTACAAATCAGGCTTCTGACCATTACGCCAAACACCCCTTGTTGAAGAGGTGTCGGCTTCGGTGAGCTTATAACCATTTGGTTGGGTCGTATTTTATGCCTAGGATATAAGGGGGTGTTGTGAAGGGGGATACAGGGGAACAAAGGGGGAGGGGGCAGCAAGCGAACGCCGCACGGCAGCAGGTCTACCACCAAGACCGACTCCGAGAACAAAGAGAAAAACAGAGCAAGTGAACAGACGTAAAGCAAACTCCATTCCGACTACAAAACATCCCTCACCCCTTATACCCCTTTTCACCCTTCTCTCATCCAACCCGCCACCCCCAACAGTTCAACCATATCCTTCACCCACCCAATTCCATCGTCACAATGCCCATGCCTCGTCGGCCTCACCCCCTGCACTCTCGTACTCTCCTCATCCAACGTTCCAAGTGCGACATCAAAATATGGTCCCCACTTATCCTCCGCCGCCAATTCATCATCGTCGCCCGAGTAATGATACGTCAGCCCCGTGCCACACCTCCCACAGAACGTCCTATGTACATCCTTGGAACTAGAGAAGTAGCTCAGATATGTTGTCTCTAGGATCTCCTTGCTGGGCCTCAGGACTTCTAGCGTGGTAGCGGGGGTGATCCTGGCCTCAGCATCGGCATCGGAGCCGGTTGTGGAACGGGGCAAGAGAGAGAAGGTGGTCCAGCGCTGGAGACAGATGAACCAGCTTTGGATGACGGTGCCGGCGATGCGGCGGCAGGAGTTGCAGTGGTCTATAGAGATTATAGGGAGGCGTTCAGAGTCCTCGTTTTGAGGCCCTAGTGGAAACTTTGGGGGCTTGGGGAGGGTAGGGCGGGATGCGACGTCGGGGACAGAGACGGTGTACTTGACGGCATTGCAGAAGCAGCCGCCAGTGAGAGTGAATGGCGTTGTTGGGAGTGTCGCCATGGGGATTCGGTTTGAGTTTGTTGGATTTGAAATTAACTTCTACGGAGGTGACAGAATCTGGACTTGCAATAGTGGTAATGATGCTTTCTTCAAGCGTTTCGTTGCGGGCGGAGGTTTTTAATAAGCATTGTTGTTGCGGGGTTCTCACTTTAGGCTCCAGTGACAGGGGTCACACAGCGGCTTTGATGCCGATCGCAGCGGCCAGATCGGGAAGGTGAAGTTTGAGACTTTGACTCTGAGATACGGTATGCAATTAACCCGGTCTTACGGAATCTTCATTCAGCAGCCACTGCCCGCCAAACTACCAAAACACCTAAATCAAACATGGATCAGCAACCATAACGCCATCATACAGTATGAGGCCGTTGCTCCTTATGGCGCCGTTGCCCCGCCGTCCTCCATAGCTTTCCTCGCTTTCTTCCCATAACTATCATCAAAAGTTTCATCCTCTCCAACACAAATCTTATAGCAAATCCTCGCACACCTCTCCGCATCGGCACATAACTCCGGGGCCACAGTCGCATACGCAACCCACAGTTGCACCCAGGTCTCCACAACACCATGCGCCATCGAACCCCACCTCACAACCTCAAACTCCTCCTTCCCTCTCGGCAACTGCGCCCCTTTTACCTCAAACCCCAGCAATCTTAACACCCCTAGTGCCGCACCCACCACCTTCGCCGCCTCCCCACGATTCTTGTGCACCCTCGCCACCATCAGCTGTAGTCCGCACAACGACTCGCGCGGTGCCTCCACCGGCCCCGCCTTATAAGTCGCATCCGCGGCAGCAACCAGCCTCTCCGCCTTCGGCACATCAATCGCATCTGGATTCTTCACCATCACACACGCGCGGAGATCCGTCCTCAGCAGCTCCCTCCGCCTCCGCACCTTCTCCGGCGTCCGCGCCGCCTCCGCACAGAGCCCGCAGCTACATACGAACCCCCAGTTTGCGAGCGCTTGGCGCGTCTGCACCGGGTCTTCGGATACCTCGTGGTATGCCCAGACGAGCTCAGTGTTTGCGGGGAGGGCGCGGGTGGCGCGCACGACTTGCAGGTCGCCAATGAAGGCTCGGCGCGCGGTGGGGAGGCAGGAGTGGTTTAATGTTGCGCAGAGGGGCCAAAGACCGGAGGAGTAGGCGCGCTTGGGGGGGCCTGGGGTGACGTGGGCGAGAAGGGAGGTTGGAGGGCAGCCGAAGCAGTTGTGAGATATGATGCGCTCAATGAGAAACGTGTCAATAACGGGGTGATCGTCGACTTTGTTCACCGTGGGGGCTTTGTAGCTACCATGGTACAGGCTGGAGACGAAATCATGCAGGAACGGGTTCCGGGCCACTTTTTGTACGGCTTCAGTGATCAGTGTGCCCAAGGTCCCGAAGATGATGCTTCCCTCTTCGGTATTGAATACCATGGAGAGTTTGGTCTTGTGCATCTCTGCCGGCGCGGACTGGTCGAAGAAGCTGTATGCGAACGCCTTCTCACACACCAGAAGTTCCCCAGCCTCAACGGCGCGGGTCGTGAATAGCCCACGTCCTTTACCTGGCGAGACTCTTATATCAACAGGCCCGATGAAAGTTGCCCGGTCGACCGTTGGAGGATTGAGGGCTGATAACTCGGCAAAGATGCTTCGGAAATTGTAGGCCCCGGTCTGTTGTTCCACTAGACGTATTTTGGCTTTTTCGAGCAGAGCGGAATCCTGGTCGGGGAGTTTGCCTAGAGATTCTATGCACTCATCATACCGTGCGAGGTTGTAGAAGGCTTCTGCTTTAATCTTTAGCGATTCAGGGGTAAGTTCGAGGCCCTCGATGGCAGATTCGGCAGATTCGAAGTAGCCGACTCTGAGGTAGGCTGCGCCGAGCTTGAGCTTGATCTCGCTATCTTCCTCGAGCGTTGGAGGAGGCGAGGCAAGCAGAGCAGCTTTGCATCTAGAAGCTTGTTAGTCATGATCTAATCGTCTTCTAAAAGGGTTCATACTGGTCAAGCGCTTCCCAGTACCTCTCCCCCTTCATCGCCTCTGCCGCCCTGTCAATCCACTCTCGTACCAACACGGCATCAACCCCCTTCCTCCACTTCTCCGGCACCAACGGATGATTTGCCGGCAGTGCCATCACATCCCCCACATGATCAACTCTAATCCCCGTATCTCCATCACCACTCTCCTTAAAATACGGCTCCTTCACGACCACTACCCCACCAACTTTCCACACCTCACTGTCATCCCGCTGCTGATAAACCTGAACCCTCACCACCCTCCCCTCTTCATCCTCCCCCACCCCCACCAGCGCCGTCATTCGACTCGGCCCCGCCAGCGCGCGCAACAGCACAAATCGCCCTCGATGATGTGTCTCTAGCCTCAACTCGTTAACCCCCATCTTCGTCAACTCTGCTACGGAGGCCACACACGCCGCGTACGCGGGTGGCACGAATGTTGACTGGATTTGCGTCTCGGAGCTACGCAGCGCTTGCATGCGTCCCTTCTCTGCGCGCTTCGCCTGCTTCTTGAACGTCGACAGCACGTCCTCGCGTAACTTCGCCGCAGGCGGCTGGCCGGCGCGGGCAGAGGCGGCGAGGAGCGCCTCGCGCTGCCGCGCCATCTGCGCCATGTACTCCCGCTGGTGGGAGACATTGAGGGTATCCATGTTTGCGGCGTGGCTTGTGGGCTCACGAGAATGTATGAAAGTTGGGAAGTTCGGTGAAGCGTGGACCTTTGCGATTCCGCCTGTGCCTCGAGGGGGAGGCCATGGTGTTTATTCTTCGCAAAGAGACATCGTGAGAGGATACGGAGACGTGTCTACTTTGTGATTTCAGCCTGTCCAAATAATTTATGTTTATTTGAAACGTAGCTTTTGCCAGTGCGGTGGTTACCCCACAGCAATCTATATTGTTCCCCGCACCCCGCATTGTTAACCCCGCAATCAATAACTCTGGGCCTGTCGAAATGCCAAAAGTCGGGGATCTACCCGTGCTGCCGGTCGACATCTGGCCGTCGACTTCTGCATAAGAACCTCTCACGTATAAAAACTTACGACCGTGAAGGGCGGAATATATGCTACCGAAGAATCACCACTCCACATACTTCTCCCTCCAAACCGGACCCCCACCCACTCCACCACTCTTAAGGACACACTGTATCAACGCACTGCGTTTCTGCGAGTCCTCACTTATCCGCGATATTACTGCCCTCGCCCTCTCAGGAATGATGGACTTCTTCCCCACTCCAAAGTCCACATCCTCTAGCCCCTCCTCTTCCACTTCCATTATGAACAATCCAATCTGCGCAATTAACGCCGGATCCCAAAACCCCTCGATATACCACCCCTCTAACAACTTTATCGCCATTCGCCGTATAACTGGATCGCGACATCGCGTCACAACCACAAAGAGCTGCGGCGTAAGACCAATATCAATCCAAGGTCCTCCTACCCAAGAATTACTCTTCTTGGCTTGTTGCCTCAGTTTAACAATGAGCGCAGCTAGGTCCACAAGTTCTTGGAATTGAGAGTTAAACTTATCATACTCCATCTCGTTCGTAATCAGCACACCTGCAGTTAGTATCGTAGTCGCGATAGCTTGCATCTGCATCATTGCCGCCACATGAGAAGCGCAGGAAAATGCAGCCTCATCATCCTCCTGCTTAATACACAAGCTTTCAAAAAGTGGCTTGAACAGCCGCGTCCAATTCGCTATCTCTGCAGCAAACTGCGCTTGCTGGGCTCTGACATTTTCGGTGATCTCAAAGGCTGTTCTATAGATGGCCATGTTTGTTATAACAGAGGCGTCTTCTATAAGCGGAACGCCGTCGAGTCTCTTCGAGGGCGCTATATATTCACTGGAAATTGGGATAGTGGTAATGAAGTGGTAGATATGGCAGACGATCTCGTTGAGATAGACGTGTGTCTCACGGAGATCGGAGCAGGTTAGGGGTGCCGTGCTAGTGACGCAGTGGTAATTCGTTGTTTTCTTGTCGTAAGTGGCGGAGCTATCATCCCCCAATGTTGTGATCTGGATACTAAGACTTCGGAAGGCTTCAACAATTTCATCTTCAACGACTAACGGAGCAGGAGAGAGTAATGGGCGTTGTTCTTGTATAGGCGTAATCGTTTGCGCTCGCCATTGCTGTAGAATTGAAGTCCCTGAATGTGCATGCTTGATCGCCAGGTGGCTATTCCCAATAAGCATCTCGAAGCACACGACGAGGATACACCCAAGCAAGGTTTGGCGTGGACTACTCGTCCCTACAGAGATAGCTTTCCGCATCGACTTAACAGCCGTATCATACTTCGATATCGCAAAACTGCGGTGTAGTTTCGCTACATACGGGATGACAACGGAACGCGGACGTACGCCAGCTAGGTACGCTGATTCATGTGACTTTAACAGAGCGCCGATAGCAATAATAGAATGCCGAACAAACGGCTCTTGGTGGCTAGTCTGCAGCATTAGCGAATTCCATAGAGACCAACCCCAGGTGCCGTCAAGGCCTGTCGTATTCGTTTCTTGGAAGTAGCGGAAGTAGCTGTTCTCAATCTCAGATTCCCCGAGGAAGGTAGAGGACGGGGCTTGTGATGCAAGGGAGCTGGCTGCATCTTGTTGTAATGATAGCGTCTTGGGTTTTATTAGAGCGTGTTTGAAGGAAACGGAATGCCTATTGTATTTCCGCGAGCGGGCTTTTACAAGGTTGTAGCCGCCGCACGTTAGTTTCGCTTTGACGCAGCGGATACATTCGGGCCTTCCTTCGTCGCATTTGACCCTTCGACTCCTACAAACAATATTAGACGCTGATATCTTAACAACCCCGAGGGTAGAGGGGCGGGATACCTGCACGTGGCGCAACCCCCCTTTGATTTAGGCGTAGACGTTCGGGAGAACTTGGTGATAGCGCCATCCATGGCTGGACCTGGTATCAATTCCCGTGTGCATTCCCGTTGTAGTCCATCTCTAATCAGACACGGGAGTTGCTTGACATTCTAGCATTTATCAGATGCTTACGTAGTTGTGTTTGCGGATTTGTGGGGTCAGCAGCAACTGCGCCTGGGCTGTGACGATAAATTATTAATCAGCGAGAAACTGACAGCTCGTAGATTTTGACCAATGAGAAGCAGCCTATCACGTGAACCGATCTCAGAGCTCGTAGATTTGGACCAATGGTAAGTAATATATCACGTGACTAGTATCTACTTTGCCTGTAAATCCAACGACTTACCACAGAAGTTCGGAGCCAAAATACCTTTTTAGGTCGCAACATAGTAATTGATAATCAAAAGCTTGCGTCACTTATCTCCGGTAGCTGAGCAATCATTAACTAGGTAGAAGTTGGACCGCGTCGTGGAAACTCATTTCAACGACTGGTGTGTGTTGAAGTGAGATTCTACGACGTGGCCTAGCTTCGATGAAGTTTATGCAGCAGCTATATATACCTGGTGGGAGCTCGCTGTTTATTTGTTGTTTCCAAAATATCTAGTTTACCATCCATTAATTTGAACAAAGCTGAAAGTTACACGAAGAGCATTCTACCACAGCGCGACATCATCTTCAATATGCGTATCCTTATTATTGGTGGCAATGGACAGACCGGTCGTCTCGTCATCGATGAAGCATTGCAGCGCGGCCACAAGATTACAGCCTTACTTCGGGATCCCTCTACAATTCCAGCTAGGAAAGGCCTAAATATCGTCAAGGGCACACCACTAGAGCCTTCGGACATTGAAAGCGCATTCAACGCAGTCGAAGGCGACGCCCCAGCCGCCGTAATTGTTACGCTTGGACCCCCGCCAGCAAAGGGGACTCGAATCATGGCCGACTCACACGAATACCTCATCACCGCTATGAAAAGGCACGGCGTCTCCAAAATTGTGACAATGTCTTCATTTGGGATTGGGTCTTCTCTCCCGAACATTACTTTTATCATGAGATGGGCAATTGCCAACACCAGCCTCGGGTATAAATTTGCAGACCATAATCTGGTCGATGATATACTGAAGAAGAGCGGGTTGGACTTCGTGTTGTTGAGGCCGGCAAGACTGACTATGTCAAAAAAAGCGCCGGTTCAGTATCTCAGCGACGATGGGAAGGGACTTGGTGTTTTCGCAGGATTGGGAGGGATCTCGAGGGCTAGTGTGGCGTCTTGTCTAGTCGATGCTGTTGAGAAGAGTACATGGGATGGAAGCACCCCTGTGATAACGAACTAATGGGTGTGAGGGTATGGGTCTCTGTATAATAGAAGATAGTCACCAGACAAACAGGGAACATACGCTATGGAAGAAGGGGGGAAGGAGAAATTGTGCGGGAGCTGGGAGGGGGAGGATATCCTGACATGCAGGCTTGCCATCTCATTGTTTACTATATTTATCTGTGCAATTCATATTGGTTATACTGTTCGAGTTTATGAATCATCTTTTAACAGTCCGATGCGTAGCATCTCCCACCCAAACATCCAACACCACCCTTATATACACCTACACATCCCTTATTTTACAGGACTATCCTCAATAGCTCTCTTCTTCCCCCAGGGCATCCTCTCCCAAATCCCGAGCCCCCTTTTAGGCGCTGCATAATTCTCCTCCTCCACATTATTCTTCGTCACAATCGCCAAGAACACTTGATCCAGCGTTGTGGGACTAACCGAGTAGTACTCCAGACCCAACTCCGCTTTCCGCTCCTCCAACGACATAATCAGCGCCCCTATCCCGCTAGCTTTCGCTTTCTTCCCTATCGGCTCCCCGCCGCCTTCAATCTCATCGCTAACGCCAGATGATGCATCGGTTGTCAATGATGCTGTTGGCACAGAAAAGCGTAGTTGGCCGTGGTATGTCTTCTCCTCGATGCTGGCGCCGGGGAATTCATTGACGACCCAATCACGCAGCTCCGCCATTTCCCTTGGGGTCGTATGTGGCGCCGTCGTGGTGACGAGGTGGACGTGATACGCATCGCCATGCGCGCGGCGTAGGTGATCCGTCGTCCCAAGGGCAAGCATGCGTTTTGCCATGATACCCGCACGAGATGCCAGCGCACCCGCCTCTTCCATACTATGCGTCGTAAGCAGAATAGCGCGGCCCGCCGACACATTCGCGAGGGTGCGCCACATGACGCGCTTGGCCGCGGCGTCCATTCCCGAGCTAGGCTCGTCGAGGAGGAGGACGGAGGGGTTACCCATGAGCGCGATGCCCAGGGAAAGCTTGCGCTTGTTGCCGCCCGACAGCGTGGCGGCCATGCGGTGGGAGAAGGCGTTAAGACCTACGGCGGTGGTGATGGCGGCAACATTGTGCTCGATGCCTGGGACGCCGCGGACGCGTGCGTAGAAGCGGAGGTGCTCAGCTACGGTGAGCTGGTCGATGGCGTCGAATTGGGGGCAGACGCCGAGGTGGAGACGGGCTTTGGCACGGTGTTTGCTGATGAGGATGTCGTCGACATAGATATCACCGCCGTTTTTAGAGGGCCGGATGTCGCCGCGGATGAGGGAGATGGTGGTTGATTTTCCTGCGCCGTTCGGTCCGAGGAGTGCAAATACTTCACCCCTTTCGACGGCAAATGATAGGTTCTCGACGGCTGTGAATTTTTTAAAGGACTTCGTGAGGTGGCGCACGCGCAGGCCGTCACTGTTCCCGGTATCAACTCTAGATAGTTTATCTGCGCGGTCGTCCAGTTCGACTTCATCCGATTCTAGGAGCTTCTGTCGTGATCCCCTGATACGTGAAACGACAGAATCGCTATCATGCCACAATAGAAACAAGAAGAACACAACAGACTGTACCGCAAGGTACAGAATCGGTGCGCCGTACATGTTCATGCTCCCTGGGCTCGGCGAGAGATCAAATCCAACGCAGGTCGTCTGGAAGAGGTTCATCGACACAAACAGCGCTCTCACAAGACTTCCCATCGGTGTGAGCAGCGATATAGTGTAGTGGACGACAAGAGCAGCTTTATCAACTTTGTCCACAGGCAAGAAGGTGTTGACGGACATAAACGCAATCACATACAGTAGGAAAAATATAGCTTGGCTGCCTGCAGCAATGGCAAATGATGCAAGTTGACCCTGGGCATACAGCGACACAATGTACGCCATTAAGACGGAGGCCAAGGAGTAAAACAGGAGGACGACGAACAGGTAAGCGATGTGGTACCAAACCTTGCTTAGAGCAGCAAAGATAACGGTGACGATTAACATCGACAAGAGAAAAATGATCCAGTCAAAGATGAGGTATGCAAACCACAGCGGCGCGGGGCGTACTCCGTTTGAGTACTCGAGGCCTCTGACGTGTCTCAGGCGCTCCAAAGTAGGATAGAGAGAGAAGAAAGCCGGGACGGCAGCAGAAACAAGGCCAAAGTACACGACTAGCTGCAGCGAATTACCAGTGCCAGGTTGCCATGGGCTCTCGAAGTCCCTAAACTGCGTTGTGACCGTGATATTGCTCATCAGTGAGCCCATGATATTCTGTGCAAAAATGGCACTATATAAATAGTGGGATGCTTGGTATGTTATCGTAGGCGCCGACCCAACATCGCCCAGCCAGAACCCTCCTGGTGTAACGTTCTGATGGTTCGTATCGATGTACTTGTTAAAGTCTGAGAAGGTCTTCATGATGTGCAAGTTGTCTTCTGTGATGTACTCGCTAACAAGGCTGGCTTCAGGAAGTCCCTGGAACAGCTTCGCAAAGAATCCAGCAGCACTAGTCGCTGCAATTTTGCTCGACGGGCCGACGAGGAGGTCGTAGACATACTGGTTCGAAATCGTTTCGAACTTCGCATCTTTTGCCGTCACAGGAGAGCACGTTGGTGTTTTCTGGTCCTTGACGAGTCGCGTGACTAAGCTTGCACAGATGATAGGAATGAAGAAGACAGCTAGGGGTGGCAGAAAGTTGCGGCGGATGAGCGTCAGGCGCTTTCGGAACATGACCCAGCCTTGCCTCACAACCCCTATTTGCCTTCCTTGCATAAGATCGAGAGTTTCGTTGTTATTAGATGGCGTCGCAAGTATCGGCTCGTTCCTATCACCCACAAGGTTGGCATTACTTGCTCCAGTTGCTGGGGGTGCGGTTCCAGCGATAGTCTCGGATTCGTGTCGGATCTCATCTGCCAGCTGCAAAAAGACGTCCTCTGTAGTTGGACCTGAGAGCTCGTAATCATCGATACCATGGCTCTCCAGCGTCTTAACGATCAATGCTGCCTGGCTCGAAGTGGCCGCTTTGTAGGTAATCTGATCGAACTGCTTAACTGCAGTTATCCCGTCAATAGCAGGCACCTCCCTATCGACCGATGTGGTATGGAGGTGAACACGATAACCGCCGCCGAGCTTGTTCTTGAGCTCAACAGATGACCCTTCGGCACGAAGTGTTCCCTTGGAGAGAATTGCAATACGGTCAGCTAGTAAATCGGCCTCATCCAAGAAATGCGTTGTCAAGATAATGGTGCGTGCTCCACGCTCCGCGAGGAGGATATCCCAGATTTTTCTTCGACTCAGCGGATCCAAGCCGCTAGAAACTTCGTCTACGCAGCACACCGCGCTCCCTCCCGTCAACATCATTCCGAGCTGCAGCTTTCGCTTCTGGCCACCACTCAGAGTCTTAGATTTGGCATCTATCTTCCGGTCGAGGTCAACACTTTGTATCAGTTCTGCGTTTTCTTCCTTAGTGGGAGAGGCTCCAGTTGATTTGAGGTTGCTGAAGATTCGAATATGGTCTCTCGCAGTTAATTCAGGCCAAAGAACGTTCTTCTGAGGGCATATTCCAATGCCACCAGTTCCATTGACAGTGATTGTCCCACTTGTCACTAGATTCATGCCAGCAATGGCGTCTAATGTTGTACTCTTTCCAGATCCATTAGCGCCAAGCAGGACCATAATCTCGCCCTTCGAAGCGGAAAGACTCAGTCCGTTGACCGCGGTAACCGTAGTAGCTTTGGAGCGGCGGAACATCCGCCTCATAAACTTTGCGGGATACAACTTGGTGAACTCCGATAGCTCGACAGTGTGCTGTGCGGGCCCAGTCCCCATATTCTCCTTGACGGTAATACGCCCCTTCGATGCCGTGCCGTGTAGCCATCGCTCCACAAACACGCCGATAGCTGCGTACACAAATATCTGTATAAAGAGGAAGACGAAGAACCATGTACCCTTGGCTTGCCATAGATCAGGCGCATTCTGGTTTAGATTCGCTGCAATTTCATGCTCTTCGAAGCGGGCAATATACATCATGAACCAGACGTAGTTACAGGGAGCAAAGAGGGCGCTTAGCACCATTACCAATCCTCCACTGCCCATCTTTGAACCGAAGGCCTGGGCTATAATCCCAAGCACCAAAGTGATGATGGTGATGGTGATTCCACTGAGCTGAGCTCTTTTGAAGAAAGCCCCACCCATGTATGACCATGATGTGAGCGAAAGTCCCAGGAGTATATGGTATAAAATAGTAATCTCCGGAGAGGTGGCGGTAAACAAGCCAAAGCTGAGGACAACTCCCATAACAAACCAGCCAGGGGCATATAGGACGGTGAAGGATAGATGGTACGACAACAGCCGGGCGATCTGAGGCTGCCAGCGCTTCTCGTTCGGCATCATGGCCTCGATCAGTTGGGACATACCAATATCCCGTTCGGTAGCCATGAAGCCGCTGAGGTGATAGACGACTCCAACCATGGCCAGGAGAAATGCGATCCCAAGGGCGCTAATGATAACCCGTTGGAATTTCGTCCGGAGCAGTTTCCGGCGCTCCTCTTCCGTTATAGTCGTGTAGGGGTACTCCATGACAGTCTTGGGTAGCGCTGAATGGTCAATTGTTGTGTTCACGCTCGCGATAGCTGAGTCAACTGCTCGTTGTAGAGGTAGGGCATAGATCTGGTGGTCATTGTCGCCACGTTCCATATCGACAATGGATCCAAGGGCGCCGTCGAACCGTAGGGAGTAGTTCCAGCGCCCATACGGGCCCTCGGATGGCGACGAGGCAAACTCAACGGCTCCATAGCACTTAGTAATCCCCCTGAAGCTTGTCCGACATATCTTCGCCAAATCCGTTCCGTCAGGGAGCCGAGTGACATTTTTCCCCGCAGCAAGGATAGGAGCCGAGATGACGTCAATGACACGATCAATATCGCCGCCATTGTGCCCATTGTCGATGAATATCACCTTATCCCTCCCATTTGTCGCAGCTGCCATACCATCTTCAAGCGAGCGTATGGGGCGGGGCTCCCCGATTCCAAAGACATTTGGCTGGGCGAAGAGGAAGCGCGAATAGGTCAGGAATATCATAAAAGCCACCGGCAGGATGAACGTCCGGATGGACGTCGGCAGGGGATGCCTCCTGACAGCAATCAACAGATTCTTCGCCGCCAGAGTGCGGACCTGCTTGAAGAAGCCCATCTTGGATCACGTGTGTCGCTCCAAACGGCGACAAAAACGAAGGTACAGTACAATACAGTACAGGAGTCAGGTTACTCGAACCGTGACAGCGGGTGATGGGACAGATAAGAAACCCTAGGGCGGGAAGAGAGCTGGCGGGGCGGATCTAGTAGCACATCTTGAAAACATTGACGCGCGGCCACAGGAAACAACAGGGAACAGGCAGGTATCAAGAGAGTAATGGAATAAAAATGGACGTTGAATTAGACCCCGACGGAAAACATCGGGGATTTCCCCACCTCCGCGGTTGGCTGTAAACGTGCTCCAGAGACATTTACCCACATGGTTTTCAGATGCTTGCAGACGGCGCAAGTGCGATTTTTTAGAGTGGAGGGACCGCAGCGACAGCACTTGCTGGGATGTTGATACGCCCCGGTTTTTCGGTGTTAGACTTGACTGGACGCGGATCGTATAGAACTGGACAGGAGTGGACAAAACTGGGCTGCGCCACGGTTAGAATTGCTTGGCCTTCTTGGACGGCCCATAACTTTGCCGACTTCCGCCCCCGACGGAGTTCGGTTGCAGGAGCTCGCTTGCACTGTTCGAAGCAAGGGACTTCAACTTAACGAATTGCCATATTGGGCTATTCTTATTAAAGTCTGTTGTTTATAGAGTATGCAAGTTCGGCTGTTACTGTAATTGACGTACGAATTGCCGTGTTGGGTTATTCATACGAAACTTGCTCACTTGACGGGGTGAGTGAGTTCGGTGACCACTGTGTTTTGACCGACGAGCTGCCACATCTGGCTATCCCCATTGAAATTGCCATCTATATATGCACCATCCATCCGGGTGTTCGCATCGAGATGATCAGACGGCCGGGACCGCTCAGAACGCCGGTCTCATATGTAGGGCGGCCAATAAGAGGGTACCAATTGATAAATACAGTAGGTCCAGCCGTTGCGCTCAAGACCCACGCGTGTCCTCCTCTATTTGATAACCCAGAGCCGCTGAAACATAGTCCACATATCGCATGGCAGGAACATCCAGGCTCCTCATGGGTGCGGGTACTCTACTTTATGCCGGCAATAGACTATATATCTCACAAACCGCTGCGGCATCACTTGCATAAGCTTGAATAAACGCCGTTAACTTGCAAGGTTTATGACCAAGACATGTAGATGTGAAACGCTTAAAGCTGCTGTCTATTAAAAGGGTATCCAAAATGCTAAGTATGTACAATTACATACAACTCCTGACCCAACTCCCCCGACCCTTCCTACTCCTTTTACTCTATCATAGATTACCATCGGCCTCTAACCTCCTCTCCGTCTCCCTCCTACCTGCCACCAACTGTCTCTCCAGCCATGGCCCAGTCACGTCTTCCCCATCCCTCGTCACCCACCTAAACTCAATATCCTCATACTCGAGCACCTTATACCCATCACGCTCCGTCAACCACAACTTCCTCGTCACCAACAAAAACCTTCCCACCCTTCCCCTCCCCACCCTCGGCACCACCCACCTAAAGCAAGCCCACCACAGCACCCCAACGACCATAATCACGGTCCCCACGGTCCCCGTCGTGAACCACGGCACCGCCAGCCATGCCGCTGTCACCGCATCAGGTGGCACCCACTTCGCCGCTACAGGGAATGTATTCGCGATACCGAAGATGAGTGCAGCGGCGCCGCTGACATAGGCCGGGACCTGGAACCCGCTAGCGCGGGACTGGGCAGCCCATCCGCGGCCAGCGAAGAAGCGCATATACAACAACCCAAAGCCGATGAAGGCGCCGAAGGCAGCGTCGACGGTGTACGAGTACAGGTCGACGAGGAGGGTGTAGGTGGCGGGGGTGGCGAGGCGCCAGGTGGCGAGGATGAGGATGACGGAGACGGAGAAGTGGAGGACGAGGGCGGGTAGGGGTACGTCTTCGCGGAGGGTTGGGCGCTTGGAGCCCCAGAGCGCGCGGATGGGGATGCGGACTGAGGGGTAGGAGCGTGAGAGGAGGCTGCGGAAGGGGAGGATGCCTTCTTTGGCGATTTCTTGCTTGACGCGAGCGGCGGTGTAGGTCATGACGATGATGTTGCCGAGGCTAGAGACAGCCATGAATGCGGAGAGTAGTTTGGGCGCGCGGGACTCCCAGGCGGGAGAGATGGTGCCGAGGGTGAAGAGGAAGAGGCGGTGGGCGACGGTGGAGGGGTCTACGGCGGAGAAGTATTCGACGGGAACGGCGGCGAAGTAGGCCACGTTGACGAGGAGGTAGAGCACGGAGACGATCACGACGGCAGAGAAGGCGGGCCATTTGTAACGGCGTCGTGGGTTATCCACTTCGCCGATAACGTAGTTGGCCTGGTTAAAGCCGCCAAAGGCGAAGATGATGGCGAGGAATGCCTCGGCGTAGGTGTAGGCGCTGGCGCTTGGTTCCCGGGAAGTGGGGACGGGGAACTGGCTAGCGGACACAGGGGGAAATATATCATCTCTTGTGGCGAGCATGCCGAGGATAAACATGAAGACAAGGATGGCGATTTTGACGGTAGCAAGGAGGTTGTTAAGGATAATACCACCTTGGCGCCAAACACCGTGGATGAAGCAAGCGGCAAACGCCGTGCTTATAGCAATGCCCCGAATAGCGGCTTCGCTGTGAGGATGGTCGATTTGGCCCGATGCTTCCAAGACAGAGGTTGCGAATGCGATCGCATTCATAGCGACATGGCCGAGGAGAATGAAAGCAATTCCGAACACGCAAGTGGTGAAGAAGGCAGGCTTTCTGAAGATGTGTTTAAGCTAGGCATCATGTTAGTACTGGCGCCTGTCGTAACTTGAGGGAGACAAACGTAGTTGAGTTCTCCACCGCTTCGCGGGACCGAGACTTCTATGCCGCCAATCCTGTATATTGGAATGGTGAGGCCGAGTTCCATGTACACCAGTATACCAGCTATGGCAGCAACGGCGCCTAGTGCCCACCAAGCCATACTGATGTCTCGGGACTGTGTATAAGTATAGACCACGGCTGGTGTTCGGAAAATTCCCGTGCCTATTCACAGCGTTAGAACTAACGGGCCTGCTTCGCCAACGAAAGACACTTCAAAACTCACCAATCATGCGGTTAAAAATCAAGCACATCACTGTTAGGGAGCCCAGACGCATCGGCTTTGCAACAGCCTTCGCGTGGACATCGGCTTCATTGAGCAAGAATTCATCTTCGGGTGCCAGGCCCATGCCACCCGGTTGATCGGGGCCAGCAGCTGCGACTCCGTTCCCATAAGTCGACGTATTCGACTCACGGTTGTGAGTCTGGCGGTTAGTAGGCATGGGGCTAACACTGTCTACGCTGCGGCTATCCTCATAGCTTTTAGCCGTGCTAAAGGGAGAGGGCGAGTTGGAGTAGGAGTAGTCGGACATTGGTATGTTCGAGCCTTGCTCGATCGGTATCGACATGTTAGATCCGAGGCATGTGTAAATGAGATTACAGGGTGCTAAGAAGGCCAGCAGAAGTGGGACAGGCGAGGAAGATATAACATACACCTACTCGGCAGGGCGCTACACATATTGAACTCTGTTTGTGGCTCTCACGCGTGTGCGAGGCTGGGGAGCCTGGGGAGCCTCACCACGGTTGACCAGAGGTGATAAGTTGAAGTGCGTGCATAGCCTCGAGGGACTGGCATTGTCCCGATAATAGTTAAATATTAGCTATCCCGGTAGTGACAGTTCTGGGGAGGGTTGGGGAAGGGGGAGTGGGCTTGGACCGAAGAGGAAGCAATGGCGCGCACCGGTGTAGAGGCGTGCGACGTGATAAGTCGTATATGGGCGAGTGATGCTCAGCTCTACATGATAAAGCGAGCGAGTAAGGTACTTTTCAAAATAATCATAAATAAATTATGTATAAATGATATAATTTTAAAAATACAATTCGAGCAGCACTCACCACATCTGACGCCTCATCAGCCTTTCAAGGACCGGTCAATATACCAATATTGAGTGTTGAGTCGCGTAACTATACCTGTTCGGGCGTGGGGTTGATGCAGCTAATTCGGTTAATATCGATGTCGCGTGCCAACTACCAGCTCCCCGTCAATCACATCCCATCTATGCCGCCTTGGTCCTGCAGCTTTTGCAGCTTCACAGCCTCACAGCAGCCTCACTTTCCGTTCCGAGTGCAGTAGTGCAGTAGTGTAACTGTGCAAGGCAGCAGCTTGTTTTGAAGCACTGCGGCTACCATCATCATCAAAATCGCGACCACAGCGTCGTCACGGGCCGGTGAATGAGATAAGGCAAGGACATGACATTCTCTTCCTAGGCTGGTCTTCACAGCCTCTCTCGGGACAGAAGGACAGCGGCACACCACCATCCACCATGGGCGCCTAAAATATCCCGTCTCTCTCGCAATAGAAGCCGCTCAAGAAATAAGAGATAAGAGGCGCACATCCAGGCGTTCCTACCTCCTCACACGACCACTTACACTCAGCTCTACACGTGCCGCCCCTTCTAAATATCGGCTGGCTGTGCAAAGGTTACGCAAGCAAATCCCCCATTTCCTCCGTCGTTCTTTCTGTCTTCACCGAGTCGCCAGCCAGCCTTATCGTTCTCGGACGGAGTCGGTCCCCTCCTCCGTGACGAACGCGAGTCCCTGCATATACTAGTATATTTCCCTTTTACCTTTGCCCGAGATTACCAGAGTCTCGGATCATACTCCACTAGAGCTGGATGACCTGCATATTGTTTATTTTATATCCGCGACCCTGTACTTGCCTTGTCTACCTCTGGGTTGCTCAGCCTCCACGCATACTTAAACAGCCCTCGCACCCCAGACATTCTGTTGATCTTATCCAACAACTCCATACTGCGAAACAATTATTGGGCGCTGAATAGCGCATACCACGACGATGTCCATTATTAGCATTAGTGATATTGCCAAGTGCGCAAATTTTACGTTTAAGGTCTATCAGTATGGCTTCACCAAAGTCTACAACGCAAGTAAGCACTGGAAAATCACTAAACAAAGTTTTAATTTCCTGGGGCTGGGTTTATTTTATAGATGATGTTGTGAAAGGTACTGACTGTTCTTCACAGACACTCAATATACTGAATTCGGCGAATCAGTCAATGTTCTTTATGAAAATCTCCGTCAACTGGAAATAATCTTTGACAAAGTCCAAAGTATTCCACCCTGCCCTATTCCAGGAAGCTCCAGTTTCTACGACACTAGAGATCTTAACGCAATACTCGATGATCCTTACAGAACAGTTGAGGAATGTGCAAAGTTGTTAACGAGGCGAGATTGCTTCGGAGAGGAGGGCGGTTTTATCAGCAACATAACCTGGCACTCATTCATCGAACCTGAAGTAGCGATGCTTCACAAGAAGGTCATGTTTCATAATATCAAGATCCTCACGTTACTGAAACCTCTTGAGCTGTGCGTTACTATCACACGGACTTTTAAGACATGCCACTAACAGTTCAACAGAAAATTACTCTATGACATACAGTCTCTGGTGACTCATTATGGCGAAGCCATGCTTCTGGTTATAGGTCAAATTAAGGAGATTTTAACTGGAGATGCACAGGCGATTGGCGCCCGGCAAGATGTTCGATGCAACCAGATCGTCATCCCACCATATTTAATCCTGAAATTTGAAAAGCTGGCCATAGACGCCAAACCAGGAGCTCGATCTGACGATACCTTCCCTATGCATGATGCCATCAATGCATTCCTTCAACATTACGAGGACGAGGCTGCGGCTGCCAGGATTTCGCGTTCACGCGGTTTCCAACCACCATCTCCAACCGAGTGGCATAGGCAATATGTTTGCATGATGAGGAGCATCTGGATTATCCAGAGAATCGAAAGTAGCGCCGAATACGTCGACTCTTGCGAGCGTGGTAACCAACTTTTGAAACACTTCGTTGATGACTTGGCGAAAAAGTGTCTCTATGTCTTCAATCAGCACTCGGATAGGCCAACAAACCCGAGGAGGGTTAAGAACGAACCAGACGAGATGTCTCTAGACCTACTCGGAGAAGAGACCTTTAGGATCTGGCCCATGGCTGTGCCCGTTTTTGACCGTCCTCATGCAACGGAAATTGACGATATGAAGACGATTTTAAGGACTCCGCTGCTACACGTAAACTCTGAGCGACAAAGGTCTCTTGTATTACTCCGTCAGACCGAGACAGTCCTCGAAATGATCACCAAAGAGACCTCGGTATTAGAGCGGACTAGAGAATTACGATCGCAAGTGCCCCCTCCCCCCTCCGACACGCTTTATACACCCAAGCTAACAGATAGTACAGTCGAGAAATTAACCTCCGTGCCGTTACCCTCAGTCCTATCTACGCAGATCCCCAAAATCAGACCTCTGGTATGGATATCGGGCTCTACACCTCCGGCATGCCTACGCACGACAACCTCCTTAGTTTCCAGACTTATCAATCTCTCTACACCTTCCAGGAAGCCATTACGGGCTACCGTGTCGTCGACGATATAGTCGACGTCGATGTGATTGTCATGGCCGACAAGCCAACACACTACAAGGCGCGCGTCCAGATCTGGAATTTTGCCCCCAGCGTTCCTACACAGAGCCCCTTGCCCACGACATACGGCACTTCCTCTCCCTCCACGTCAGCACCTACCATACGTGCACCCTCCAATTCCAATGCTTCCATGACAACGGTACGCCAACAATCCTCCAACGATTCATCCGCCCGCCTATCCTCACCACGCAAATCTTCCTTCTTCTCCTCCAAAAGTTCCTACGCACCCTCAAAGTACAGCTCCTTCTCAATGCGTAGCGCAGCAACGTCTATCTCAGACGTGATATCACTCTCCGACCCGCGCGACAGCAACACCGAAGCATTTATCTTCGAATCCCTGCGTGAACCGCTCCTGGTGCTGTTCCTGCGCCCCGAGAAGCCGCCCCCATCGCGCACATTCCGCGGAGAGATGGGCGACAGCGGCGGAGGGCTTACGCTACTCAAGATCCCGATCGGGTCTCTCAAAGCTGTGCTAGACAAGAGGAACTGTTCATGCCAGAAAGGTGGTACTCCATGCACGCATGCGTCTATTATGGGGCCTTCGAAACGATTTGGCACAGGTGCGCTTGTGGCGGAGTGGTGGAGGGGTAACATGGTGAATTTGGCAGCTCTAGGAGCTCACTATGATACTCGGCGGGGAGGAGGCGAGACGCAGAAGGTGAATCATGTGAAGATGACTTTTCGTGGGGAGAGGGGGAGGGAGCGGAAGAAGAAGTTCGAGAAGACGGTGGCAGGTGTGCAGGAGGTGGATAGAAGGAAGGGGTATTTGCTTGAGGAGGAGAAGGTGGAATTGAGACTTAAGAAACGGACTTAGTGGGTGGACACGTTGGGTTGTATATTTTACTTGTTATTGGTAGCGTTGGAGTTGGATTGCGTATACCCAGGATATATGAGGACATGTATAACGGACATGTAACAAGGATAAGGATAACGAAGATAGGCGTTAACAGGTGTACATTTAGCAATAGTCATTAATTGATTTTGTTTCGGTGTTTTATCATCTGTTGTATTATTATGATTTCTATGAGCACATTAGGTCAAGCCCATACAATATACACATAATTGGCAGGTATTTCCTTGATGGTTTGGCAATAGGTTGGTTGCGGATGAGCCTTCCGTCAACAGTGGTGTTAACGGCATCCCGAGTAGAAGCCGTAGGCCAGCAGTCATCTGTTGGGGATTAATGGTAATTATTCATACTCAGCTCCCATCTCTAATGACCGGACTTGAAGGCATTATTTCCGCGAGCTAATCTGGCCTATACCAGGATAGCCCTTTGTCAAACCTCTGTTAAAGAACGGTATTATTGTTGCAGAATGACTATCGCAAAGCTTTTTTCCCCCCCTTAGAGCTGGAAAGCTGTAAATCAAGAGACCTAAGACATCAACCTCTCATGGAAGCTAAAGACGTACAGCATGTGCCGATGGGGGTTACACAAGTACTGTGGCATTGGCACACGCAATACAAAGCATTGTATAATTCGCTCCATTGACTAAAATTCCCCGCCAAAATCCACATAATTCGGAAGCTCGGTAAATGCTCTCTCTGCCCACTTACACTCCCTCATGAGTTGCTCTTGATGAAGCCTCGCCTCATCCATACTGACTGGCCAACCATCCGTCATTTCCGTAATCATCACCGCTATCTCCAAGGGGATTTGACGCAAGGAAAGTATTTTGTGGACTTCTTCTGCCCACCATGCATGCTCTTGCGGAGGTACATTCCTTGTGGAACATACGCGGTAATGGGGATCTACCAACGATAACATTACGAATCGGCAATGCCCCGGAATCGTCGCATCAACTAGTGTAACCGGCTCAAAACGATATTGTAGTGTATTAGGCCATGTGATGAGACGTCCATGTGGCGCGGATATATACCCAATCTCCTGTGTAGGCAGGGCGAACAAGTTACTTTTATCTTTAAAGCCAAGCATTGCCTCAATGTCTTCTCTAGGCACCTTGAAATTACTTGGAGAGGCAGACCAATCTGATCGATTATAGTGATAATCCCCCTCGTCCATGCATGCTCTTTGGCGAAAGGAGATCTTAATTTCCGTTGTGTTCTCAACGTCATAGAAGTATATAGCCGTGGCAACTATATGCTCATTCAGAGTACCCATCCATGTGCCAGTCATTAGTATGTGACGGCGCAATGCTACCGATCTTGACAATAACTTGTAGGCCTTGATCACGAAACATATCCTCTAATCTAATAGAGTAAAACTCGTGATCAGGGTCTGATTGAGTAGGCACGCTTGATTTTGATTTCTCGCAACTACACTTTTTTTCAATCGCTGCTCCATTTCGACCATCCTTCCAATCATTATATGAAAATGATATGCCAGGCTCTGGAATATTTGGTGTATATAGATCTCTCCACCTAGCACCGATGTACATGTATGAATACCCAGCCAAGCGCGTTGGAAGGTCTGCTGGTGGTAGAACTGATCCGTAGCGGCTCGGAAGCTTGAAAAACTCTCCTGTCTCTTTCATCGCTTCTTTAAAGGTCTCAGTTGTGGGATCCTGCCGTAGTCTATCCACTAATGCCATGGGAAATTCTGGCTCCCACGTGAGGCCGTAAGTCCTAATCCGAATTGGCCACCGAGCCTTCTCTCCTTTAACAAGGCACTCATTCCACGGCTTGATTGCCAATGAAATAAGCTTCTCAACAAAGTAGTATACAGACTGGTAGTGGATGGGATGCAAATTGTTGATGTATGAAGTGATGTGCGCATCGGTGCCAGTACCTGACTCATAAAATTCAACCTCACATGGAAGCAACTGAAAATTGGATGACCAGAAGAATCGACGAAGATCATCATCTTCTTCGCTTTCAAATACATCGGCATAACCTGCTTTTATTCTAGAATCAACAACAGAAGTGTTCAAGCGCTCATCTGGCTGCCTTGGAGAGAGCTTTCCGCCCCCAAACGACTCAACGGCATCATGCAGGCAAACTTGGCCCTCCGTCAACACTGAAGTCTTTCCGTATGCCAAAGGGAACAGAGAAGGATCAACAAGCGCTTCACACCGCAGATCCGGCGTCGAAAAGGCGAACGAATCGGTCCTTGTCAAACGTGAGCGCTTTATCGCGAAGTTCCAAAATACACCAGTCCCAAGCTCTTTCACTAATTACTCGCATTTTAAGCTCTTCTTCCTGCGCTTTGGCCTCCTGAGCCTTGAACGTCTCTTCGCGCCACTTTGCAACAATGGCATTGTTGAATACGTCAACATTCCAGTCACTCTTGTCGGTCAAGTCGCTCATAAGTTGCAACATGGCCATTTCAGGCGCAGTTATGGCAGGCTTTTGCTCCCATCCAGTGATGGTGTCAGCAAAGCGTTCGTCGACGCCAAGTTCATGGTAGATAGACATCCCACCAAAGCCAGGAACCAAAAGTGGTCTTTGACCGCTGTTATCCATTCTATATTCAGTTACCATTATTTGATCAGAAGGTAGATAGAATTTAGCAATAATCAACAAGGAATCAACGGCGATTTCTATTCTGCTGTTGCTGTGCCGTGTGAAATGAGTCATGACTGACGAGGATTGCCTGCGGATTTAATTTCGGGCCACATCCCAGCTGCCATATCCCAGTCACGGGTCTATCTTTCTGCGAGTATTTATAAACAGCTGCATATTATAAAGCCGTCTCCCTTCCCCCTTCCCCCTTCCCACTTCTCATTTCACATTTTTTCTTTCCATCATCGCTCCCATATTCTTCCTGTCTTTACTTATATACTCACGCATCTTCTCACTCGCCTTTCTCTTCCATCTTTACTATCTTTCCTGCCGCCTTTCACTTCTGTCTTCCTCGTCCTTTTATCCCATTTTTCCCATCTCCAGTAATCACAAGCCACATCCACGTATTGTAATTCTACACGCCATGAGCATTAAGCCAGCAACAACAAGATGGAGACAGTTAAATGTAAAGGACCTGATAGAGGCAGCCCTAACGAGTGGACTCGCTGAAAATAGCTCGATCTCTTTTAGCTTCTATTTTTCTACCTTATATTATCCTATTATAGCTCTAATTCTGAAGCTAAGTTTCACTACTAACTCCAACTCTATAAAGTTACTACTCTATAGAAACTAACTGGATGCTATATCGTCTCCATTCGCCTAATTTATGAACTCGACGGTTGGAAGAAGTCAAAAGTTGCCCCAAAATCATTCCACCCGTCAAGATCTAATCCATATATATCAAACGGCTCAACTATGAGATCCTGCTGCTGCGGGGGAACTTTAGCCCTAGCTGTTATAGGAGCATGCCTAGTTCGAACCCCTACGCCTATCTGACCACTCCTCCTATTCCTAAAGCGGTCAAGCATCTTGGTTAATCCATTTGCAATATGGTATGTAAGATGTTTCTCGCCTGCCGAAACATTACTCATCACATCAACCAGGCTCTGCACCAACTCCTCCACCTGTTGCTTATTAATGCTCAGAAACACCGAATCCCACAGCCACGCTACCTTAAGCAGGAAGACGGCACAGAATGCCACCATGGTATGTGTGAATAATTGCGCGCCCACGATAGAGCCCCGAATGTCAGGTTCGTGAAGAAGCATGTTCAGCGTTGAAATGGCGGAGGAGATGGCAATGTTAGCCGCTTCTTTGCGTTCCATTGACAAGGGGCTATTGACTGGGACAGCACGTAAGGCTAGGGAGTTGACTTGGAACTTGGCGAAGTGGTAGTGGAGAACTACACCTTTGGAGGGGTAACTGCCGACGTATGGGCTATCGGCTATATATTCGATTAGTAAACTTGGGAGTATGCCTACTATGGTTATAAATCATCATACCTGACCGCGGTTGCCAAACCAAACGCCATTGCTCAATGGCTACATTGAAAGTTCGGAGTTGAGAAAAGTCGCCTTCTTCGAGTGGGTGCTCGACTTCCGAGCCAAATTCATGATATACTTGCATCAGGGTTATAAATAATGCAACCTGGCAAATCAGCCGTACATCACCCGGAACGGCTGAGGGGTGCCGAAGGAACTCCTCGTAGTTCTTAATTGACGGGCTTTCATAGATAACTGGCGGTCGGCCATAGGCAATGCTGAAGTGGTGATCACAGACATATAGCAAGAACCACAGCTCCGCACGCTCAAACTGCTCGGTCTGGCCCCTAATAAGTTTTTGCAAGCTGCGGTGTAGATTCATCTCCGTCGCTATCCTCATGGCATGGCCTGAGAGTTTCCAACTGAGATCTGAGAGCCAGAAAGCACCGATGCATAGACCGCGTATCTCGTCTAGCGAGTGATAGCGATTAAGGATGGAATTTGAGACAAGTGTTGTGAGCTCGGTATAACACATGTCAAATATTTCGTTGTGGTTTGGAATGTGCAGGCTTGCCACTGCCAGAATTGCAGCCGTAAGTAATGATGAAGAGCGTCGAACTGATGAAAGATCGGGGTGCACGAGGACAATACCACCCCAGAGGAATTGATTCATGGTCTGACTAAAGAACCTGAATAGTTTCTCTGCCTCGTCTAGAGGTAGTCGTCCGGTAGAGATGAAGTCTTCTACCGGGTTCGCCGTTCCATGGCCGTCTCCATGAAGATCACTTCGAATATTCCGTAACTTTGTTACTTCATAGAGGCTGTGCATGGGTGCAGAGACCAAATCAGGCTCTGCATCTGGTTCCTGGGAATTGTCACGCGTCATTGCCGTCGCTTGTTCAACAGGGCCTGAGCGTGCTGGGGTGACTCCCTCAATCAGCGGACTTGCATGTCTATAAGTTGACAGCGGAGGCAATTGATTGTGTCGAAGAAGATCTACAATGGCAGCTTCTAGCTGTTTGCTCTTAGCTGTTGCTTCTCTCTTCCATCTGCGCCACATCATGTTAGCTAAGCCAGCACCAATGTCGCCTGCTACCCCCATGGAACGACCTACTCTATATCATCCTCGATCATTCTCTGCTGCTGATTATTAACTATGCATTTAAATCCGAATCTACCACAGCGAATGCATTCCTGCGCAACGGGCAGCCGCTCGCATTTGATCTTGTGTTTCTTGCATTCTGAGCCTAATTCCCCAACATTAGAACCGAACCAGGGAAAACAGAGGATGAGCAAAATCTACAAGCTCGAATCTTTGACAGCTTTGGCAAATCATCGCCCTCGTCATCTGTGCGGGCGCGTTTTTGCGTGGGGGCGGCCATGTCAGTCAGGAGAGTTGTGAGCGGAGCGACAGGGGGTGGAGATGGGAATTTGTTGAATTTATCGTAGCATTGGCGGTCCCGATGGAATTGGCGGGGAGGATCTACTATTTTGCGGGGAATAGTGGGCCTGCCCCAACGGACTTCCTTAACCACCACGAAGCTATTAATACTGTGCTCTTTATATAAGTTTTACAGGAATGTCCTCTCGAAGACTCTCTTTAATACATCTCATCTGACCCCAACCACGCAAGCCCACATTCAATGCTACATTATTAGCCTAATGGTAACATAAATATTGTGCCTTAGTAGATATATCTAAAGCCTGCACCTCTAGCTTCTGGGTTTACAGTGGAAATATTGGTATTTTCATCCTCAGCATTCGCAATCCCCTTGTTCTCATAGATCAAAACAAGGCGGATACCAAAGGCCAAACCAACCATAACAAGGCAGATAACTGCAACTGCAACACCGCCATGCAGGTATCTTGGTCCATCAGTGCTTTGATACATGTATGATCCATAGATGGATGATGCGTTTCCGATCATGTTGCAGATGGCAATGGCTGCCGATCTCTTGACCATGGGTCTGGGAAATGAGTTGGCTACCCAAGTGACAATGATCTGGTAGGCTGAAACAGCACCCATTGGCATAAGGAACATGGCGAAAAATCGGACTCCAGTGTTGGTGGTGGAAATAGCAAGAATGTTGCCAATGCAAGAAACGCAGAGGAGGCACATGATGTGGATAGACCGGTCGCCTGTCTTACCTGCTGTATATGTTACCAGCAGGGAGATGAGGAAGGTCGCAAACCAAACTGGAACAGTAAGGAGGAGAGTTTCGATTTTTCCAAAGCCTAGGGTAATCACGATGGATGGGAAGAAGTATTGAAATGTCTGCGAGAGGAGGGAAAGATGTTGAAGGATGAGGAAGAGGTAGATTTTGTAGTCCTTGAGGGCCATCTTGAGACCGTCCATAAGAGAGACGGCCCCTGTATCGTCCGATTCTTTTGCGTCATCGACAAGGCGCCATTGTGCGAAATTGCGCTCCTCCTCAGTCAACCACATCGATGTTGCTGGAAAGTTTGGCAAGATAAAGCTTCACAAATCAGCGTGTGGTTTTTCTGTTAAAGTAGAAGTAACTTACGCAGCAACGATAGAAACAGCAATTGTTATAACACCTTCGATGATGAAAAGCCACCTCCATCCAGTTATACCATGCACTCCATTCAGGTTTCCAAGGATGCCGGCTGCAAGGAGACCACCAAACATATTAGCTAACGCATTGCCACTGTAAAAAAAAGCTATACGGAAGCCCAGTTCCTTTCTAGTATACCAACTGCTCATCATCATAATTGCACCTGGGAAGAAAGGAGCCTCGACAACACCAAGCATGATTCGGCACGCGAGAAGACCTCCAAATGAGCGAGTGCCAGCTTGTGCGGCTGAAATAACACCCCAAACTGCCATGACACATCCGAGGTAGATGCTCGGCTTCACTCGAGTGAGAAGCAAATTAGATGGGAGTTGCATGATAATATAGCCCTAATCCAATTAACGGAATGAATAAAATCATGATGAGAGATACATACCACGAAGAGGACGCTTGTAGCAAGGTTGAAATCGTTACCACTCATACCAAGATCAACCTCAAGCGAACCTAGTCGGGCCTGGGCAAGATTGCTGCGATCGAGGAAGTTGAGAAGATACATAGTGATAAGAAGAGGAAGGAGACGAAGGTCGACCTTCCGGAGAAGCTTGTTCGAGTTGGCCTCTTTCCATTCGTCGGTCTGGGACGCAAACTCGAGATAAATCTGAAGAGTGGGATCTGAAGTCTCTTTGATATTCTCAATCATGGTGGCAGCCCCCGTATTGTCGCTGCTGGTCTTTGAGTCGCCCATGTCGTCTAAACCAAAGACGGTGCTAAAATAATAAAGATTGTAACCGTTGAGGAATATGATGAATATCCTGTGATTGACTCTAGAGAAATGGTAAGAATCCCTTTTAGCATTTAAATATCAGCTGGCAGAATGGGGATGCATCGACTAGGCTTAGAATCCGGGGTGCCATGTCGACCCATGTCGCCCCACGTCGCTCCATGCCGGAAATGGCGGGGAAATGGCGGGGAAATCGGCGACAGTGCGAGATCTCGCAGTTGCCTCCGACCTGAGTAGCTTGCCTTGCCTCACTCTTTGCCGGCCTCAACCTATTGAGCAAAGATCTGCAGTTACCTTCACCTAGCTCTCTAGATTAAAGAAGTATAATACAAGTCAAAATAAGCCCATCTCCCCTCTTCTTCAGCTCAGTGCACTACTGCTACCTCGGTCGTTTTTCTCCGTTCTCATTCGCCTACCCCTCATCTGCTCTCGCTCTCTATTTACCCGCTGCAAAGCCTTCATACTTGAAATCATGCACATTTTAATCACTGGCGCAGCTGGCTTCATCGGCCAGCTGTTGGCAAGAGAGTTGCTTAACGATGCCTCGCATACCCTCATACTCGCAGATGTCGTCAATCCACCCATACCAGCAGGCGTCAGATATCCAAACAACGCAAAATGCATCAAGGTTGATCTTTGCGCATCAGCAGACGAGATTGTCAATGAGTCTCTTGATGCCGTGTTTGTCTTTCATGGCATCATGTCCTCTGGCTCCGAGTCAAATTTCGACCTTGGCATGAGAGTAAATGTCGACGCTACAAGGATCCTGTTAGATGCTCTTCGACTCCGCTGCCCTGGTGTCCGTGTCATATATGCCTCGAGTCAGGCTGTGTATGGACTCCCTGTTCCCGAAATTGTTGACGACTCCGTCATCCCCACACCTCAATCATCCTATGGCGCTGAGAAGATTATATGCGAAACACTCATCAATGACTATACGCGCCGAGGTTTAATTAACGGTCTCACTCTTCGTTTTCCAACCATATCCGTCAGACCAGGCGCTCCAACAGCAGCGGCGTCTTCTTTCGTGTCCGGTATTATTCGTGAGCCATTAAATGGACAAGAATGTGTCATTCCAGTCGAGGATCGCTCATTCCCGTCATGGATTTGTTCTCCAAAAACTCTTGTCTGGAATCTTTTGCATTCACTCACCATGTCACTCTCTACACTGCAACCCCATATTCGACAAGTTAATGTTCCTGGCATTTGTGTTACTATACAAGATATGATGGATGCGTTAGAAAAGGTGGGAGGCAAAGATAAGCTCAAGCTACTGAAGGAGAAGGAAGATACCGCTTTGCTCCCGATTCTGCACTCGTGGCCTACGAGATTCGACAACACGCAGGCAATTGGATTGGGATTTAAACGCGATATCTCCTTTGAAGAGGCCGTACGTGACTACAAGGATAGCTTGTAAACAATAGATCATAGAATTTAATTCCGATTTAAATATGTGAAATCCTTATGTATATGTCCCGCCCAACCACCAACTATGCTCGTTGGCCAACTTGCCGGCTAGTTTGGCCACTGAGCCGGCCCATTCACCAATTTCTCAGTTGGTAGGTGGGCCGTTCCAACTACCGACTTCAAGTAGCCTTACGCTATCATTTGTATGTAAAGCTACTTATTTACATTGCTCCTCTACCATTTCAAAAATTGTCAATTATAATCATTACTACTTCTATACTTCTACTGTAATATAAATAAGTCGTAGTAATGTGTATTTTGAATTAGTGTTAAATAGTACTTCTAAAAGTTGCTCTTTACCTACTACTTTGAGTTGGCGGTTGGGCCTCTTGCATAATACGACGTTGAGTCCAAGCAGGCAGTTCCATTGTTCAACACTTTCGAGAAATACTTTCATCTCTTCCAAATCTCAGCTTTAATTATGTATCCAAATTTACTCAAAGCTAGGTCGCAAACGTATAACTTCGGCAGTCCGCAATCTCCTCCTCGACATGCGGGGCAGTTGAAGCCACCCCCACATGCCCCGCCTCAACCTTCTTTCACATCCCTGATCGGCACCATGTGCGAGCTCGCATTTCCTCCGAACAGCGCAACGAACAGCACAACGAACACCGGAACGAACACCGAATATCACCATTATCCGAGAACAAGGTGATCCTGCATTCTCCAACTTACAATCTCGGCGTCCGCACCCCGTCCCATGATTTTTTGGTTAACGGACATGGTTCGTGGTAAACATTCCCAAGAGCTAGGAGTGAGGATATTCGTAATGCCGGTTTGAAATCGGGAAATATGAGAGCCTACACGTGTCAATGTCATGTACAATACTACTACAAAGCATCCGTTGAATCTAATTGAAACAAAAACAACAATTGCAATTTAAAACTTACCAAATCAAGATGCCTCACCCAAATCTCACAAATAACAAGGCGATTGCCATGCTGAAAGCAGCAGAAGCAGGCGGATATGGAGTCCCAGGAGTTGTCTCTGTAAACAATTACCCCTCCATATCTTCTTTATTTTTCAAAATACATCGCCACGTCTAGCATTCTCAATAGCTGACAGGCATCCTTATAGTACAACCTCGAAACAATAACCGCCGTCATCCGAGCCGCCGAAGCCAAACGCTCCCCTGTGCAAATCCTCCTCTTCCCATGGGCCCAAACCTACGCACCCAACAACCTCCTAATTCAGCTCGCTGCCTCCGCCTGCCAAGACGCCAAAGTTCCAGTCGCTCTCCATCTCGACCATGCGCAATCGCCCGAGGCCATCCGCGCCGCAGCCGACATCCCCAATGCCTTCGACAGCATCATGGTTGACATGTCGCATCATGAGAAAGATGAGAATCTAGCGTTGACCAAGGAGCTAACTGCTTATTGTCACGAGAGGGGCATTGCGACGGAGGCGGAACCAGGTAGGATGAATGGTGGGGAGGATGGTGTTGCTGATACCGGGGATTTGGAGGGGGTGCTAACAACGCCTGAGGAGGCCATGAGATTTGTGGAGACGGGGATTGATATTTTGGCCCCTGCTTTTGGAAATGTGCACGGGAACTACGGAGGGGTCGAGAATATGAAGTTACAATTTAATCGGTTAGTCTTATTCTACTGTTTCCAGCGGTTTTCCTATTTCAAAATAACTGAAAACATTTACAGCCTTGAGTCAATCCGTGCTGCTACATCTGGGCGAGTAACGCTGGTTTTACATGGAACCAATGGATTCCCAGATTCGTTAATGCAGTCATGTGTCAAGGGTGGCATGACAAGGTGCAATGTCAATGAGCTGGTACTGTCTAAGTACAGTGCTTATGTTGCAGAAAATACTGGCAAGGTACCATTAACTGTGCTTATGGAAGAAGGGGCAAAGTTGATCCAGGAGCTGGTTGAACGTCAGATGGACGTCGTTGGTAGCACAGGGAGGGCCTAATAAGTTAGTGGCAGGTTTTAAAATCATAGAATATCCTACAATTAAATAGTTTCAAGATTAGATTCATAATTTTACACAATTAGACCTATGTGGTGTCGTTCTGCGTCCCTATTGTAGCTTATTTATTCTGCGATGAAAAACATATTGTTCATTTGTCTAAAATTAATGTTCAATGGAATCTAGTAGCCGCTAAATTCCCAGAAAATGAAACAAAAATAATTCATCATCACATAACCATTTTCTAATTCAGACCTCAAGCACCCGAAGCTTCACACATCGCCCTCATAGCCACCAAAGCACCCTGCAAGCCACATGTCGCCACGAAACCGAATTCATTATTGGATTTCCTGGTTTTTAGGCGGGGGTGAGGCTTCTCACGACAGTGTAAAATTATGAACATAGGACCATAAGACTTTAGGAGCACATAATGCAGATCAGGGAGTATATTCGGAAGATCTTAGGCCGTTGAGTTAGAGCTCATAGGAAATGAGTTTGTTGTTAGATTAGATTCTATATATTAGGAAATTTAGACAAGTGTTGGCGTCACATTCCTCCCTTAGAACAGTTCTTAGAGCGCCTTCGTTATTAAAACAATGAACGGCGTATGCAAGTGCTCTATGATCGTAATCTCCATGTTGCCCATCTAAAACGGGAAAGAAGCCTTATCGGGTGGCTGTGCACCCCTGCCGGTTGTAATTAGTATTTAGACGTCAAGTAAAAGGCGCATAAGCCGGTATAATTACTAAGCCCGAATCACCACAGCCCCCCGCCTTCCGAAAAAGGCATAACTACCAGGTGACAGCCTAGTATTCCTAGGCGAACTTTTAAAATCGTTGAGAGAATTATCTCTATAGTTATAAACAGCATAAGTCTCAGCATATGTGACTGAGAAAACACAAAGGACAAGAGGAAACTACGAAGCTGACCGAGCAGAAACTAAAATGTCTCAGCAACCTACGCCATCGGGATCGATGAGGATTTCAGCCACTGTTCCATTTGACCAATTGCGCGAGCTTCTGACCTCACCAGCAACAACCGTATCTGTTTCGAAAGCCCAAGATCTCATGCAGATACAGCCACCAAGCAAAGTGTGCACAGTGTGCTTGAACTTCGACCCATGCCTAGCCTCTAAAAAGGGCAATACGGACCAGCACAAACCATGGGCTGAAACAGAGTACAGAATCCCTAGCGGAACACCAGTCGGGAAAATAACTATCGAAAAGTCGAAATATTTACTTGATGCTGTGAAAGGTGGTTGCTTTTATTGCTCTATGGTCCAATCATCACTCGGGGCTGTATGCCCTGAGTGGGAGACTGAGGGGTCATACATTCATATCTTCCTTGCGCCCAACCTGCCCGTGGTTGTGCGGCTGGAGTTTGGTGTGATTTCAAGCTTGCCTATCGATAGGGAAGCTGCGGCTGCCTTGTTCCGCGTAGAGTTACCACAGGACCGGGATTTGAATTTTGTTATTACAGTTGGCTCTGATTCGGACACTTCGAAATCTGCCATAGATGTTGAGATTTATCGACCTCGACTCGCACCCGATCAGTCCACTGTTGGCGGTACGTCGTTCAATTATAGTAGGACCAAAGTAAGACAAGAGGTTGCTAACGGGGGTAGCTAGATGTTGCCTTAGCGGCACTTGTCCCCTACATGGGCTTTGCAGAAGATATACCTAAATATGTTAGTGACAAAAGATGCCTAACCTTCATACAAAGTCAATTGTCGCACTGTCTCAACAAACACAACTGCTGGGCCCGTAAATCTCTGCCTCTCCTTCCGGATCGCGTCATCTGGATCGAAGCCAACAATCCAAGTCGTATTCAGCTTATAGAGCCGAAAAGCGTCCGTGCCGTGTATCTTGCACTTAGTTATTGCTGGGGATCTGTGAGCTCGGATACTTATCTGACAGATGCATCCACCTATGAGGCCAGGAAAGCTGGCATACGGTTAGATGACTTACCGCCTCTTTTTCAAGACATTATTAAGTGTGCTCGAGCGCTTGGTATTCAATACATATGGATTGATCGACTGTGCATCATTCAGGGAGATGATACCGATTTTACAACGCAAGCCCCAAAAATGGGAGAGATTTACGGAAATGCCACTGTGACTATAGCAGCCGCTTCTGCTACTTCCGAAAAGGATAATATCATGGTGGAACGTGATAAGAAATGGTCTAGTTTCAACGTCAGCTTGACCGTCAATGGAATTGGGGCTTTGAAGATTCAATGTCGGAGGCGATCACATCCTTTAGGGAAGGAGGACACAGGAGGTGACTATGGCAAGGTGTCCACTAGGGCATGGATCTGGCAGGAACGCCTCCTTGCTGAAAGAACGGTATTCTTTACTCCTTCTGCCCTGAAATTCGAATGCCAGAGTCATTCCGTCTGGGAGGGCTTTGATCAGGGGGTCTCAGGCCACTCATGGTCGGCGCAATTAGAAGGTATATCACACAGCTCATGGCTGACGTTGGTGGAGGAATTTACAAAAAGAGACATCACTCGTCCTTCGGACCGGCTCCCAGCCATGGAGTCTGTCATGAAGCGCATTCAAAAGAGCACAAATTGGACGCCTCTTTGGGGTCTGTGGAACAACACGCTCATAGAAAGTCTGTGTTGGGAAGCACAGCCGTCAGAACATCGGGGAAGGCATACCTGCCGCATGAACCCTGGCCATTACGCTCCGACTTGGAGCTGGGCAAGCGTTGATGGCGCAATTTCCTACATCTATGCTAAACCTTCAAGCTTCAACTCCCAAGCTGATCCTTTTAATTATGATCTAGAGTGTCGAAAGGTCAATGCTACGTCAGGTTCGATCACAGTGGCTAGCTACCTTGTTCCCATCGAGCTCAATATTATTGTTGAGCGTAAAGAGCCTGTAGAAGGAAGCTCAGTCGAACATGAAGAACTTACGTATAATTATGTGGTGAAAAGCTCAAACAGTGTAGGCCCAGAAGATTCTACACTCAGGCCCGATGTCATCTTAAAGCCGTGGAGCGGTGAGATCGGTGGACAGCTGATATCGACTGTTGTACGAGTTCCATATGGAGAATCTCCTCCAAAGGCATCATGGACTGGTACCTGCCACTGCTTATTAGTCGGTAAGACGAAGAGACGATGCCTTGTCCTCTACCTAGGCCGCTCGTTACGGGAACCAGGTGCCTGGGAACGGATTGGAATGGTGGATGGTATATCACCCACAGTTTTCTCGATGTCCCAAAGGGAGATAATCGACATCGTTTAATTCATGGAATTATAGATCTACACACTAGACGTTCACACTGCTGAACATATATCTTAGCTGCATTTTGTACGCATCACTCACCACAACCCTCCCACCTCTCCTCCAATGCCCTCTTCACCCCCTGAACCCCCACCCCGCCCTTCCCTACTCCCCTACTAACCCATAACACATCCTCTACCGCCTTCCTCACCCCCGGAAACGGATGCCTCAGCATCCTCACCAACACCTTCTCCACCTCCCTCTCCTCCTCCCCCACCCCTAACAATCCCCCATAAACCCTCACCGCAACCTCCAATTTCCTCACACTCCCGCTCTTAAAATGTGCTCTCTGCGTCGCTAAAAACAACCCCCTTAACCCGCTCTCCCCCCCTTCCAAAATCCCCGCATCAAACAGAAACGCAACCACGGACATCATAGGGAGCAGCACTCGCTCATCCCCCGCGTCATGGAGGCGCTTCACCGACCCGACTAACGCGTTGCAAACTAGCTCACGGTTGGCAGGGGCGGCAAAGCAGAAGTCGTTTAGGGCGGCTCGGGAGGCGCGGATGAGGCCCTCGGCACCGGAGTCGGCAGCGCTGACGTACCCATCAAAGAGGTGGGGGGTCCAGCGTTGGTGAGAGTAGAGGGAGGCGGTGGAGAGCCAGGGAGTGGACGAGGGGAGTTGGAGGTCGAGGAGGTAGCGGAAGTAGGTGCGGGTTGCATGGAGGGCGGAGGTAAAGGCCGTGTGTTGGCTGGTGAGGGTTAGTTTAAGTTTGTTGTTAAGGGGGATGGGGCATACATAGGGTCTCGGATTAGGGTGGCCAGCGCTGTTTGTGCTTCGGCGCGGACTTTGTCTAGTTTCTCTGCTGCGAGGCGCAGGGTGCGGCTATAGAGGGAACCGAAGAGGTCCTCGTCGGCAAACCAGTCATCACCAGCACCTTGTACCACAGCACCACTCTGCGCATCACACGGGATAGTAGCGAACGCCTTAGTCGTCGCCTTTAGAGCTTCGATACGTGCAAGGGACCCGATATCCCCACGGGCATCAGTCGTATAGTCGTCCAGCCCTTCTGCGATCAATGAGACAAAACGCGTAGTGTGAGAGTCCAGAATCCGCGCGCGGTTGAGGCACTGTAGGATTGACACGCGATCTATGATGTTTGTGGCCTCTTGCCACTGGCTCAGGAGCAGGGTACAAATCGCATCCTGCGACTCAGTGTGGGTGAAGACACTGGCGAGGGCGAACAGGTAGCCCGGATGGCGGGTGCGACTTGAGCGGTCCGTGACGGCGAGGGCCCATGAGTGGATGAGGGATTCTCTGGCGTCGGTGGGGAGGATCAGAGTTAGGCTTGTTGCGGCGGCGACGGCGGCTTCGATGGTATCGGAGTCGGCGAGGCGGAGGGAGGCGTCGATGAGGGATCCCGAGGCTTCGACGATCTCCCGAGCCTCCAATGAGTCGAATGAGTCGTCGATGCGGGGTTTCAAGGCTTTGACGATCTCTGATAGCTCGGCTGAGTTGGATAAGCCGTCTGGGATACGTATTGGGGCGGCTTCGTTGATGCGCAGAATATTCTCCCAAGCTGCTGCATCCAGAGCAGAGTTGCTATATTTCATATCCTGAAGCACCCTTTCCATTTTATTAATCGAGCACGCAGCCACGATCAGTCTGCACGTAGCCTCAAGGCCAAGTTCAGGCCTTCGAGATGTCGCTGCCATAGCACTCTTCAGTGTCCATAAAACCACTCGCATAATCGCTTTCACCGCATCCAGTAGATCCTCCCTCTCTTTCACGGCATCGGCGTCTAATAGTGCAGGAAGTGCTGCAATAGCTGCAGCCATCACCAGCACCAACCCATGCCTCTCTTCTATAGCTCTGGCCTTCAAATTCCGCAACTGTCTGTCAATTTGTCCAACTAACCCCTGAACCCTCCGCCATGGCTTTTCTCCTCCACCCCCACCGAACAAGTTCACCAGTGCGCCTACACCCCCCGCCACCGTCCGCCTCGACTTCGCATCTCCACTCCCCACCCCGCGCCACCCAAACAGCGCCCTCATCAGCGCCTCCGCATAACAATTCCCTAGCCTAGCCGCTGCAGGCGCAACCTCGAGAATAGCTCTCGACCGTAGCGCAACAGCGTGATAATCCACTACCTGCACGACGGCAATGCCCTCCGTGACAATATCCGGGTGCCGTCCAATCAGCTCCTGCAGGGCGGCCGAGGCACCGCGGCGGATATTCCCCGCCGAATCATAGGAGGCGGTGACGACTAGCTCGGTGGCCAGGATCTGGATTATTGATTTCTCGCCATGCGCGGTAGCGGCGCCGACCTCGGCGGTGGCAACGCTCTGCAGCTCGCGGGTAGTGTAGCGACGTGCGAGGGCCCAGATACCGAAGCAGGCTGCGTCGCGGACGTTGGTGCCGACTGAGCTGCCAGAGGTGGAGCGGCGCTCGAAAGTGAGGCCAGTGAGGAGGGCGTGCAGGATGAGGGCGAGAGAGTCAGGGGGTGGGGATTTGCGGTAAAGGAGGTGGGATAGGGTGAGGATGAGACCGTGCCATTCTTGGGGGTTGACGGCGGAGAGATCCTGAGCCTTTGTGCCGTCGGGGAGGGTGGTCCAGAGGACGTTGGTGGTGAGGGAGTCGAGGACGGCGGAGACGACTTGTGAGGCCATGTCGGGGGCGAGCTTGAGGGTTATTACTGAGAGAGCTTTGCTGGCTGCCAGGCGGACGGGGGTGTCGTTGTCGGCGAGGGCGTCGAGGAGATAGCCAACTGTTGACTCGACGATCTCGTTTGTGATCACCTCGTTCCCCTTGGATGAGTACTCCCTCCTAAGTGCCAAGACGGCAATAGTACGGAGGACCTTAATGACAGTCTTCCGCGCAATGGCAGATGCATGCACGGTCTTGAATGCGACATTCTCCTCGTCCGAGATATTCTGTACCGTGCGGAAGACCTTCAGGAGATATGGATCCATGTCGGCGGTGCTGAGCGACGAGATCAGGATCCCAGCCAGATAGGATAGCACGCCAATATAGTAGTATGACGAGTTCGCCGCCAGAGTCGTCGATGACTTTAGACACGCCATCGCCCACTGCACAAGCGCATCCAGCAACCCCAGCTCCTGCATATCCCTCCTCATAGAAATGCGCACCAGCAGCGCCTTTGCCGCATCCCTCTCCTTCCCTGCAGCTCCCAGATACTTGATCGCCAACGGGATAACCCGCTCCGCCACGCTGGGGAGTTTCTTCGGCCACTGTAGATTCGCAATCTCCAACCTCTTCGCGCTCCCCGTGCCCGCAGACGAAATAGTCGATAAATCAAACGGCGCTAGTAGCAAATGCGACAGCCACAGCAAGCAAATATACCGTTCCTCCCACGTCCACTCTCTTCCTCCTCCCCCCTCTCCCTCCACTTCTTCGCCGCTCTTTCCCCCTTCTTCCGCCTCCTCAACGGCTGCAAGCAACAACTCCAAATTCCTCGTCTCCGCCCCAAAAAACCTCACGACAACCTTCTCCCCACGGATCTTACAAAACGTATACAGCAGCCTACAAATCGCCTGCGAAAGGGTCACGAGCAGCGGCCGCGCCGCGCCCCTCTTCCGCGGCGGCGCGCGCAGATACGCTAGTAGTGCGTCCGCTAGCACGGGCAGGAAGCGGCCTAGGTGCGGGTCGAGCAGCTGGGGGAGCTCCTGGAAGGGTTCAAGCTAGATACAGGGTCAGCTGGCTGGGGGTAGCTGGGGGGCGAAGGAGGGGTACCAGGCCAACTAGGCGGTCAGCTTCGCGCGCGCGCACGTTGCGGCGGACTTTTGGGGCGCCATCTGCGGTGGTGCGGTAGAGGAAGGGGTGGAGAGAGAGCTCGAAGTCGGCGATGAAGGTGGAGCTTAGCTTTTGGAGCTTGATATCTCTGTCGTCCTCTGCGGCGTCCATTTTTAGGGGCTGGATGGGCTCCGGTAGATATAGTTAAGGGTTTCTCGAAGCTATATTTTTGCCATAGTGCTGGGGAGTATTGGTGGGGTTCTAGTTTTCTATATTGGTGGGGTCGACGTTGGAGGCCTTGTATGCCAAACCTTAAATGAAGGGTTGATTAATTTAGATTTTAGCGGGGCAGCACTCCAGACCCCGTCCCCGCCACAAATTTGGTAAACAAACACAAGTTATATTAATTTCAGCACAACTCTCGGCATTATATGCCATTTAACAACGTGGCTGTTAAGAGACTGCTGAAAAAGGGAGTTTTCATTGCTGTTTTACTCGGCTCGCTTACCTACTATTAAATACTACTGCAATTCAGGAAGGTCGTACCTAGTCACAGCATTGCTGACATTTGTAAAATGGCCGCCTTTGTAGCCTAGTCCACTGGAGTTATACGATCCTTTTTGTGGGTTGATTGAAGGTTTATTGGTCGAGACATCTTACTAAATAAGTGTTATATGCGTTAGGATGAGTGATGCGTGCTCAACTCGTATATATGCGCAAGTCTCTTATAAAGTACACTTCGTGTCTCCCTCATAGGCATTGTAAGTAGCGCACTTTCTTCAATGCTCACTTTGCCTGTTGCGTAGTAGCCCCGAGGTATTGCATGCATCTCGTGGTACTGTGGATTATTCATAAGTAACACATCAGATTGCAACCCTCTCCCAATCTGTGCTGACCGTAATCCCTCACTTGTTCAACGATATATCTCCCCCCCCCCCTATCTCCCCCCCCCCCGCTTCCATTCGATCCTCCCTCTATCAAACAGTCATTTCTCGCGCTAACCACTACACGGTTGAGAGCAGACGCGACACGACAAGCATTCAGGCAGGCCGAAACACTATCCAATATGGGATCAAAAACCAGCCCTCTCGTACTCGAGCCGGCTACCGCGGAAGACGTCCCTGCCATCATTGACGTCTGGTTCGCTGCCTTCACGCAGCCATTGATCAGGCAGCTACTCCCCGACACCCCCGGCATGCGCGAGTGGCACCGGGACTGGCACCTCGGCAACTTCCAGAATAGGCCCAGCACCAAGTACCTGCGGATAGTGGACACCGAATCGAAGGATGAGCAGGGCCGACCGCGGATCGTCGCCTTTGGAGTATGGGACCTGGCTATGCCTGAAGATCGTGGCCGTCGCTTCCCGCCGTGGCATGTAGACTGTCCTCAACAGGCATGCGAGGACTTTATTACGACGCTAGAAAGTGAGAGGAAGCGCGTCATGGGCGACGTGAAGAACTACTGTATGGAATAGTCCCCCCTCCTTCTGGCCCACGCAATTGGAAATTTGAACAGACGGCTGCTGACTTTTGGGGGTGGGGTTGGGACAGACCTGGATACCCTTGGCACTCATCCCGATTATCAACAGCGCGGAGCTGGCTCGATGCTCGTCAAATGGGGCTGCGACTTGGCTGACAAAGAGGGCGTGGCTGCCTACGTGGACGCCAGCAAAAAGGGTGCACCCTTATATAAGAAATACGGCTTCGTGGATTTCAGCCCGCCCGGCGCCGACGTAGCCTCGATGGCTCGTGGAAAGAAATCTACGTGAGCGATATATATCCATTTCTTCTGTAGGGGCACGGAAGGTGGCGAGCGCGCACACTTGAAATATAGACTGTTGCCCTGTCGTCCGAAAATACTAAATCTACATTTCGCCTTAGTGAGATTGTATGATAGGGTAGAAGAGGGGGGAGAAGCAAAACTTATATTCTGAGGCTAAGGGGAATGCGCGTTGTTGTAGATCTGCAAGATATATTGCCTAAACTGGCCAGACTAAACCCAACGTAGCGGCGCTAAACCTAAGTGAGCCAGAACAGAACGGTGGAAAGCGCGTCCGGTTACCCTTCTTCTCATAGTATGCTCTATTCAACGATTTGACGGCTGGAAGGTTGCTGGGTCCAACAGCTAGAGCCTTTTCGACCTCGACTCACTTTTGGACGGTAACACCTTTTCTAGTGGTTACCTTCTTCTTGCGGTTACCTATCCAAAGTCGCTCTGGCCATCTACCTTTTCCATTCCTTACAGAGTATAAATATTTGATTTCCATGTTTTCTCATCTTCGTATATTTTTGAGGCCACGAACGCAAGTCTTGGATAGAGCCCGCCTTGCTACATCTTCCTCAAATGGCACATGCCGCATTACATCGCGGGCTATGTCCTCCTCGGCCAACCCCTTTGAGGAAGAGAGGGAGGTGGGCTTCGAAAAGTTCTACCCAATGGCCTTAGGCGAAGTCATCAATGAAAAATATAAGGTCGAGGCAAAACTTGGCTTCGGGTCAGCAAGCACGATATGGTGCTGTCGTAACCAAGCGTGAGTGTAGCTCGGGGGGTGGGTGCAAGGTAAAGCTCAGCATTAACTAGAGATACCAGCACGAATAAATATGCCGCACTGAAAATTTACGCCCACGATTTAGTTGCAGAAGATGAGATTGGGAACGAAACTGCCATCTATAAACATCTTAGCACTGTCGGGGACCCTAACCATCCGGGCAAGATGTATGTCCGCACTATCCAGGACTCCTTCTCTATTACGAACAGAGCAGGGAATCCCCATCGATGTTTAGTCCACGATGTTCTTTCCAACGATATATTGAGCCTCCGGTATATTCACCCAGATCGTCAACTGCCCGAGGCAATGCTCAGGCAATTTTTGATCCATCTGCTGCTCACACTAGACTTCTTGCATACCGAATGCCATATCATCCACACAGGTTAGTTTTCTCTTCTCGTCATGCTTTAGAAAATACTTTAACAGAATGCTAGATATAAAAGAGGAGAATATCTTGCTAGGTTTGGCCGATTCATCTATTTTGGAACAGCTAGACTCAGAAGAAATCGCGGCATCGAGCTTGTATAAAGCTGTCAACGGGTATAATCTCTACAGAAGCGTAAATTTTGGTATTCCAACGAGGTTTGGCCGGCCAATTCTGTGTGACTTCTCCCTCGCTCGAGACGGACAGGTCGAGCACTGTCATGACATCCAGCCGGATCCTTACCGGGTCCCAGAAGTCATTCTAGAGATTCCCTGGAGTTATTCTGCAGATATATGGAACGTCGGGGTTATGGTGCGAGATTTCCCTTCAAATAACCAATAGCACAGTACATAGTACCGAAACTAACCGCGGCTTCTAGGTCTGGGACATGTTTGAGAATAGACGCATGTTCAATGGGCTTGACCCCGAGACTGGAAAGTATGAGAACCGCTTTCACCTTGCCAGTACAGTTGGTCTTTTAGGACCTCCTCCCCTCGAGTTCCTCCAGCGAAGCGAATACAGCTCCGTTTACTTCGATGATAGAGGTAAACCCTTGATTCCAAGAATGCGCATCCGCCTATCTAATACGAATACGATAGGCAACTGGAAGTGCGTCAATCCTGTCTTACCAGTGTCTTGGGAGGATTCGGAGAGAAATCTCAGCGGCCCCGATAAGAAAGGCTTCCTTGACTTCGTCCGCAAAATGGTAAGGTGGACGCCAGAATCAAGAGCATCAACCACTGAGCTATTACAAGACCCCTGGCTTCTTGGAGAGTTGGAAGAGTAGGAGCTGGTTTTGGCCGGATAAGTGGGCGGCTACTGGTAGAATTCAATACCCATTGGAGTTCGGAGTTTGCACTAGAGCATGGCGAGCATAAGAGGATTTTTCTAGCTAAATTTAAGAGAGCATATCAGCAACTTGCCTGCCCTCCTAGCAGGCATAGTAGAAAACGGGCTAATCACAAAACGAAGAGGGGAATGAGGTGAGGGTTTTCGACGCGGAGGTCGACGAACCACAGAGGCCCTTCCGCGATCATCGAGGGTTTCAGTGCGATGAATCGATGCGCACTTGGTCCCATTATATACTGTGTATAGAGATAATCTCAAATATTAGCGGTCTTCTCATTCGCATTGCAGAAGTTGAGTTACCATGTCCTGTGTAAATAAATGTTGCTTATGTAATCTTAATCCAGCCCCCAAGGTTACTCGTTCAACGACGTCTGGACATCCAGGCATGTTCTTCCTCCTCCGCCATATCTGACAAACATAAGTCACGTTCTGTCATTATCTTCCATCCTTTTTGAGTAGGATTAGTGGACTGTTCGTTCCACTTATCCCCAGAGAACGACCGATGGGCGACGTCGAAGGCCCCTGCCCTCAGGGGGAAGTTGAGCGCGTAAGTCCCCTAAACAACCATCTTATTCCACGTTACTAAATCAATTACACCTAGGCCACTGCGCCAGTACCTATAACAGCCGAGCCCAACAAAGATGCAGCGCAGCAGGCCTACACAGGAACCATAACCTACATCGCCGTCCCTGGCTCGTGGGAACGACGCGCCTACCCCTCCAGGCCCCTCTCTTCCTTCACGCCCCCTGAACTCAAGCCAGGCGAAATTGCATATATAACCAAGGGGACGTTCGTCGGGTGTGGTGGGACCGCGCGGCTGGAGCGCCTGCCATCCGGCGACGTGGTCAAGACGCCGCTATCTCATCTGGACCTGCGCTTCTCCGAGGCGAGCTGTAAGGACATGAGGACCGAAGCCCGTATCTACGATATTATCGGACTGCATCCCCGCGTCCCGCGGATCGTTGCGTGGGACCCACAGACTTGCTGCCTTACGATGGAGTACCTCGAGAACGGCACGCTGAAGGAGTATATCACAACGAAACCGGAGGGCGTGACATCCCAGCTACGGCAGCGATGGGCGAGGCAGGCGAGTGAGGGGATGAGCATCTTGCATGCTGCAGATGTTATACACTGTGATATATCGCCGCGCAACTTCCTGCTCGACGGCAATCTAGATCTCAAGATTGCGGATTTTGGAGGCTCATCGCTGTCGGGCTCTATGCCATCGGCAGCTGCTGGAACGCGGTTCCGATGGCCTGTTGAGGACTGGAATGCGCTGCCGACGTTTGGGGATGATGTATTTGGGCTTGGGTCGTTGGTTTACTTTATCATGACGGGGGTGTATCCCTACGGAGATGTCGCGAGTGATGAGGTCGAGAAGCTGTATGGTGCGCATACCTACCCGGACGTGACGCAGCTTGGTTGTGGGGATATTATCGCACGCTGCTGGGGGAGGGAAGTGAGCGCAGCTGAAGTGCATGCTTACTTTGAGGCTCTCGGTAGAGAGTAAATGCCAGCCTCCGGGCGACTAAATCAAACTTTCAGGGAGGAAGACACGACGCGACGACATGTTGACAGCTATGCAGATACCAGTTCGCCAGTCTGGCAAAACGCTCTCGATACCACTCTCAGCGCAGAGACGACGACCAACTGTAGTAAGTTCGCCTCTTGACCCGCAATCTGTTACGTTGCTCATAGCCATGCCACTTATCAAATCCCCTTTATCTCCCTGTAAGCGACGCTGTGAGGCCGTCACATTCATGTCTCGACGGATAATCAGATACGCCATATCTAAAGAAGCATGCATCCAAAAAAAAAAAAACTACTGAGACCAATGTTTCAAGTCTTAATTAAATGTTACAATATCAAGCAATGTGATATGTACCTGTGCTCATACCGCGCCAAAAAAAAAAAAAAAAGACATACACCCTGGTTGATACCTCACAACCCCAATCAGGAACCGTCCCTCAACAAACAGCTCCCATCATACCCCAGGCCATCACATCACGTCTCCAACCCCCACACCATCCCCAAAAATACCTCACGCGTCGCAGATCAATCTGCACAAGCCAAAGCGTAGGATCACGCAGTGACTTGCCTATTACAGCACACGCAACAGATCTCGAAATAGGTGATGTTCCAACTTACCTAAGGCATAGTATCAAAACAAGCCACAACTGCGAAGGATGGGGTTGGATCGTCTAATTCCGCGTTGGAAGCCTCCGGGTTGCTTCGGAGATCAGGCCTACAAAGATACTGTACTGTACAGTACAGTACTGTAAGATACCAACCGTTCAGTTCGAGTATACCGTGAGGAAATCGAGTCAGGTCCAGTTCAACTATGACAAACTCACAGGACGTGCCACCACCTCTCCGCACAGTTCTAAAACGCGAACACACCACCCCATCAATCAATGCAGAATGGGAAACTACCTCAGGTGCCGTCGATCCCCAGCCCAACGTCCACACGGCACGGCACAGACTGACGCCTCCAGACGCCGCAATAGGAAGCTCCCACTAAATCAGAGCGCGTGCATAAAGCCTCTCACCGGCCTCGGTGTGGTTCGAGCGCCTGCTTCCTTTTGTTTACATACTCTACTGCATGATGCCGCATAGTCCTCACATGTCGTGCTATCTTAAGATAATACCCATCTTGACGCATTACCATTACATGCACCGAGGACGACGGCACGGTGGAGTTATGCAGTACGGTTCTGCAGCATAGCACCTGCCATCAGTGCTTGTCAGAGTTTTGTCACATTGATCGACATGTGGAGGTGATAGAAGTGACAATAAAAGCGTGTGGCGCCCTCGGCATGAACGCACAATACGCCATGCTACGCCGCCATGCCATGCCATGGCTTTCCCGAGACATTAGGGACGGAAACGAGTCCTTCCAGAAGCCGTGTTTTATTGGTGTGGCACATCTTCGGGGGAAGAGTGTCTCAGGCCGGTGATTACAGCTCTCTCTGTACCCCCGACCTCCTCGCCGCGTCGCCGCGTCGCCGTGACACTCTCCTCGTCTGACATACCATCACCGCATCCCCTTGGTGGCCTAGAATGCCTGGATGGATCGCACAGGGCAGAGCAGGGCAATCTAATAAGGTGCACGCCAGTTCTCGATGAGGGGTACGTACCCGGGAACTACTTCGTAAGTGGACTGCAAGGAGTAGATGGCATACGGAGAACTCCTACGCAAGCCAAGAAGAGCACGTGCGCAAGGGACCTTGGTTCCCCACTCCCCCTCGCTTTCCCGACTCGACCCGTGGAAATGGCAACGACCTTCCCTTTGGGGACTAGTAGCTGGTGATGCGTACGGGCGACGGGCGCTGGGGAAAGGGGAAAGCCGTGATTGCGATGCTGTGGTCAACTGCTCTTCGCGCTTTTCGCGCTTTGATGCTCGTTGTTGTTAGTCAAGTGTGTCGTGTTGGTTCTCTGGGCGGTCTCTGGCGGTCTGCGGGGTCTATTTGAACGGGTGGTTGACGGGTGGACGGACGGACAATCAGCAGCAGGGAAGGATTCTCCAACTCCACGATAACCATCGTCATAGCTCGGAAATAGGCCGAAGAGGCAGGAAGGATCCCACAACCGTGCATGACTGAGACCAGAAACGCCAAGTGAGCGCCCAGCGACGGTGAGAGATATGAGGGATAAGTGCGAGGCTGGGGATACGGTTCATGATGATGCTGATACGGTGCGCGCATCGCTGGCTGTTATATTGATGTGATATTGGTATTGGCGGCAAGCGGCAGGCAAGGCAGCAAGGCAACAGGCGAGGCTATAGGTGGGTGTATGGCCTCCTTGCATAGCGATGAGTTGTCATGACTCTGTATGGCTTTTGTATGGCTTTTGTATGGGCTTCATGTCTGTATGAGGATACAAAATCGATACAACACCACAACATCCATGGTCTCATGTTGGCGCATTGCTGGTCGTACTGTTGGCGTATTCCTTATCATTCGCTTTCGCTTCGCCACTGGGAATATAGTATGGTACAGGCTGTGTACCATAGTACTCGAGCTACATCCAAAATAGCGCAGGGACCAAAGGGAAAGTGTGGGACAGGTGGGGTCGGGTACTTCATTTTGCGTGTTATCGCACGCGACAATCTAAGTACCGCGCCGAACTATCCCACCTACCACCCTCGCTCAACCCGGTTCCGCCTTTTCGTTCTCCAAAAACCCAGTTTTTGCAACCAGACGGTCAACTTCAAATCCATCCCCCAGCCCGCCATACGAGTTACTCGCTGTTCTCGAGTCCAGTACCGCCCTTTTACCAACCTTACGCCCAGCCATGGACCAGTCAGCACCAAATTCTCTCACCGCATTTGTCTTTTGCTGGGGTTCTGCTGGGATTCTCTGGCATTTTTATATACGGCCGCAGGAAGTTGCTCGTGTCAAGTCAGCCTAAGCCTCGTTATCGGGTGGTCGTGTGTGCATGGTCTCCGAGTCGCCTCCTCCTCGTGCTACGCCCCTCCTACGGCTCCTACATACACCTGCTACTGCTACTGCTACTCCTATCTCCCCCAGTTATCCCCGCCCTTGTACTCGACAGTACTCCTCTGTACTCTTTCCCCTTGGACTCTTCTCCCATATCATCCCCCACGCCACTCAACGCCCGATCAACTACCCTGTATATTGACATCGCCACCTGCTCTTATCTACCCTGCCACTACTCGCAAGGTACAACACATATCATATACATACTATCGAGCCCTAGGATCCGCAGTCCTGGCCCTTCCCTTCCTCCCTCCCATCGGCATCAACCATGCAGAGCTATCAAATAACTCGCTGACCCACCTGCCTCTCCACCAAGAGACCCCGATGGACTCCACCAAACCGACTAACAAAAACGCCTATCTCACTCTTACTTTCTTTGGCCCAGCCTTCTCTCCACATCTTGCCCTACTGCAATAGCATGGAGTGCCTCTCCTCACACTTCCTCAATCTCCTGTCGCATGCCGACCTCGACCCTCGAATATCACCACCGAGAACCCCCATTGACCTCGTCGACGCCGCTGCTCGACACCGACGTCCACCCGCCTTGCAACAGCGCCACCGCGAAACACTCCGCGCCTGCGCTCTTCACCCCGCCAACTCTCCCCGACGAAAGCGAAATACACAATCCCACGAACCCTCACGCGAGCATTGCCCCCCATAAACCTCGCCTGCGACCACCCTCACCACCCGCCTGTCTCCCGGTGGAGGCGGGAGGGCAAATAACACCGACGCCGCCACCGAAACCGTGGCCATGACGGCGTTCTGGACGGCGCCGCCGCCGGCGCGCACATTCGGCGAAGACAAGGCCACGCTGATCGTGTGCTGGTGGTGCACCATGTTCGCCATCACAATCATCCTGTTCCGCGTGGCGGGGCGCTATATCCGAACTGAGAAGCTGTTCCCCGAGGATATCATCGCCTTCCTGTGCATAATACCTATACTGGCAAGGATGGCCTTGGTCCATGTTGTTCTGCTCTGGGGCACGAATAATGTGGTCACGGATGGGTTGAGCCAGCAGGATATATCACACAGGGAGATGGGCAGCCGCTTGGTGCTGGGGAGTAGGATATTTTATGCTGCATCGTGAGCCTCCCTCTCCGTTTTGATTTTACTCTCGCCTCAAGAACCCCTCCAGCGCATCGGCCTTTTTGGCGACGATATGAGAACTTTGCTAACCTCCCTCTTACAGCCTGTGGATGCTCAAACTCTCTATTGCCGAATTCCTCAAGCGCCTCACACAAAACATCTGGCGCTCAACACACGAGCTTATCTTACGGCTCATGTACTACTACCTCGGCGCAACCATGGTTGCCATCGTGATCGCCGACCTCGTCGAGTGCCGCCCCGTAACGCACTACTGGCAAGTCGTCCCCGACCCCGGCCCCCAATGCCGGCAAGGCTACGCCCAACTCCTCACCATGGCCGTTGCCAACGTAACGACCGACCTCCTCCTCGTCATCTTTCCCATCCCCCTCATCTTCAACTCGCACATGCCGCTCCCACGCAAAACCATGCTCACCCTTCTCTTCGGCCTCTCCCTCATCCCCATCGGCATCACCCTCTGCCGTGTTCCCAACGTCCTCCGTCACCAGGGCGCTCAGCACTACCGCTCCCTCTGGGCCAGCATCGAGATCCTCTTCGCGACCGCCGTCGCCAACGCCTTGGTGATTGGCTCCTTCGTCCGCGACAAGGGCGTCAAGAAACAAAAGTACAAGCTCGGCTCCGCAGGCTCCATGGACCGCACCCTCTCCTCCCGCCGCGGCCGCGTCTACGGCCCCGGCGCGGTAGCATTCAAGCACTGGGGCAGCGACGAAGAACTCGTCCGCGGCCTCGGCATCGGCGTCGACGCCGACCTTCGCCCCGATAGCGGCGCCTCTATCGCGCGCCCTGCTCCCGTCGCAGAGCCCGGTGGAGGCGTGGACAGGAATTGGCGCTTCCCCTCGCAACGGCGCAGCGACGAATCAGACGTCGAGACCGTGGGCGACTATGACCCCCGCCACGTCCCGTCCACGCGCCACGACGACAATTTCTTCGATGTTGGCGGCCTCCTTGGTCCGGAATTGCCGGTGCCTGTTGATAAGCGCACGCTCCCGCGCCCTACGCCGTCGCGGCGCGGGTCGACGATGGCGCAAAGGCGCCGGAGCGCGTCGCCGTTTGATAGTTTCCCGGCCCCCGTGGCGGGGCCGCTGGATGACTCGGCGAATACGGGGGGCGCGGCGGTGTTTTTACAGGATGTGGGGGGGCTGATGGAAGATGCGCAGCCGGCGCAGACGACGCAGGCGGCGTCGGTGAGGAGAGGGAGCGAGGGGGGGTTGTTGAGGGGGTGG
>JPKC01002553.1:0-11065 GCA_000750925.1 Pseudogymnoascus sp. VKM F-4518 (FW-2643)
GGGGAGGAGGGGGGTTTGAAGGTTGGGATTGTGTCGAGGAGGGAGCGCTCGGCGCGGTCGCAGAGGTGTTGGGCGATTTGGGCGTCGAGGGTGGGGATTATCTTCGTCCAGGTTGGGTTGTCGTTTGCGAGGGCGGTGTCGACTGCCCTTTCGAATGCTTCTAGACGCGATGTGTCCGCTGCACCTTCGCTGCTCGAGCCTGGCGTCTCAGATGCTGATAGAGAACGTAGTGCAAGCTGACAAAATGGTAATGTCAGATCCGACGCCACGCCAAAGATCACTTCTATGCGCCTTGCCACGACTAAATCTTCAGGCCCTGTAGTAGTCGTTTTGAGGTCTAAAAGACCGCGAAGGATAGCCCGAAGGCAGGAGATAATATGAAGGTCTTGCGACTTTGCCAGCGGTGTGACGAATTCTTTCAGAACGCAGTCAAACTCGGTAAGAACGAGCCGCTGCAAGAACCTACGGAATGCATCCCCCTGGCATAATAAGTTTATTGTAACATCGTTGTTGTCGACAGATGGCTCGGAAACCTCTATAGCGGTGCGGGCGATCTTCAAAATGGCCAAGTGGTCCTTAGACTGGGCTTGGGTTCGTTTAATATTCAACGTATAGGCGTCCTCGACAGACATGATGCCGCCATCGCAATAAGTGTCCAGGACCAGGGAAAGGCTTTCGAAGGCAATGCGACTCGTCGTGGGCTTGTCGCTATCATCCCGTGTCTTTTGTACACTCGAGACAGACGCCTTCAAAACGTCTTTGAAAGAGAGACAGCCTGCACTGATCAACGGACCAAGCACATGGCCCAGGTTAGGTCTATCGCTTTTCAGGATCGTCTGCTCAACCCAAGGTGTGAGGAGATCGTCGAATTGCTTCGTATCAAAGGTTCGAAGGCGCTCGAGTATTGGACCATGTCTCTGTAGTCCTGAATCTGATTTCGCCCAGGATGCTTCCATCTGACCAATGAGAACCTGAAAGAGCCGTTTCAACGTAGGAGCATCCATTGAGGTGCCACTAGATAACAGCTTATCAACCTCATCCGAAATATCGCCGTCGGATTTTTGTAACGCTTCGGCTACATGATCCGAGACAGGGGAGCAAGCATCAACAGCAGATCTGCGAACGCTACGGGCTACATCCCGTGATAATTGCACGTGTACGTTCTGGGCATCTGGGATGGTCGCGGATAGCGCACACAGAGAGTGAAGCAGGACGACAGATTCAGGGCCTTGGATTACCCCCAGGCTGCATTGGCGCGAAACAAGCGTGTCGAAGAGGTCACTGAGTGCTCCAATCGCAGAGAAAGTGAGCCGGTGCATGTTGAGGGTGTCTGCGATGGAAGCCAGAATCTGGGTGCTGTTCGTGCTCGAAACAAACTTGAGGATATCAGCGAGCATCGAAAGGTCTTCGGTGGCTTCTAGAACGGCCCGGGTGAAGTTGAAATCAGCAACTGTGACTGTTGTTGCAGTTTCATATTCTGGATCTGCTTTCCATTCTCCCATATCCGAGGGTGACGCCTTAGTCATGCGGAGGTTGATTTGCTTTCGGAGTCGCAGTCCAAGTTCGGCCTTGACAGTGCGGCTGAGGTGTGTAATGTTCTGAACAACCTCCGCTGTCGTTGGGGCCTCTTCCCCGGAAGGCGTCTTGCCATATAGGTTTGGGCTGCAACGCTCAAAAGCAAGAGACATATTGTCGATAGTCGCAGTTTCATCGTCGACAGAAAACGAAGCACGATTAAGTAACGTCTTGCGGATCCTGAGTAGGTTCTCCGGAAGATCGTGTACGGGCAACTCTGCAAGTAATCTCGTGACGCATGGCCCGTCTGCGGCCACATCCTGGGATCCATGGAGGCCACCTCGAGCAATTACCCACTGAATGTACTTGGAGACACAGAAGTGGCCAGACCTTGCCAATTCCGAGACTAAATGGTATACAGCGTCGCTGGAAACACCAGGCCCATTGCTTCGGAAGGTCAGGTAGTTCAAGATCGATTCGTTCACATCAATCCCGTGTCGGCTCCACGTCCTCATAAGGCGGGCGGCAACAAATGTTTTCATAAGACTTGGGCGGGCACAAGATGTGGCCCAATCGAAGAGAGTCTGAACCAATAGTGTCCGATCTCTCATCGCTTTCCAGCATTCTCTTGACAAGTTCGGTGAGAATTGAACCGACAATGAGGCGTCGAGAAGGTTGATAACCCGGCGCCGTGAGTTCTGGGATTCGTCGCCACTGGAAGATCGAGACTTGAGACGAGCATTGCGACGGCTAATTGCGTCGAAAAATCGGGTCTCATCTGGCCCGCTGGACGTATTACATGCCAGCAACATATCACTGTACTTTGGCCAGTGCGTTAAGGCAATAAAACTCTCGGGGATTGTTCTGACAGTCGCGGTGAGGATGTTTCCCACCCGCTCTATCAAGGGAAGTAATAAGTCTCGATCGGGACTCTCATGCGCCTGCACCTGTGTTAGTAGGGGAAACATGAATAACTCGGGGTATACGCACATCTTGGAGATTGGAGCATAGCGCTGCGACAAGACGCCGGCCAGATTTACGATATCGTAGTATATCGGCCCAATATACTTCGGCTATTAATAACCAGATTGGTAGCCTCGTCAAGGGAGTGCTCTCCAACGACGACAGGAGCCAATCCAGATAATGTTCAGTATCCAATAGTTGTTCCGAATACAGATGTGCAGAGAGTCGAATGCTGCCAAACAATTAGTATGAGCTTGAAATAGCAGTGTGTAGACTTACGAATATAGGACTTTTGACTTCCAGTCCTTGTCTCCCCCAGCTGTAACAACACCATCGACAAATTGCTCTACACATACAGTCCAATCTCGAATCCACTTTGACTCGCCACCCATTGTGAGAGCCCCTGGGACTCCTTTTCTCTTTGAGGCTCTGATTTCGTTTGCCCCCACACATTTAGCAAGCCACACCGCCCTTTCAGTTGGCACATTTTTCCTCGTGCATTGCTCCAAAAGCACCTTATTTTTGATGCCGTGCGGTATAGTCCTGCTGAGACGCCGTAATGGTATCAATGGATTTGCCAGATCTCGCAACCAAGTTTCTCTCTTTGTATCTGTCAAGGTAACTCGAGGAGGTGGCTTGAACGATGGCGGAGCCGTAATTTGGGAGTGCAGCCTCCTCTGCCCCAAAACATGCGCGAATAAGGACCCGAGAGTTTGTAGGCCATTCTTCTGTCGTAGCGAGGGGTATAATTGTTGTTTGGCGGACGCTGCCTCGTTCTGGCCTGACTGGGGCTTGTCGAAATAGCCTTGTCGAATTACAGTATCGTTGAAGGTGTCTTCATCGTGGGTGCCCGTCCAGGGGAAGTAGTCCAAATGCCCTATTCATGTTAGTGAAGTCCATCTTAAGCAGGGCTGAATCCATACCATTTGAAGGGTAGCTGGGCGCGTCTGGCGGCGCCTCTAATACGTATGGCTTTGGACGGGTCTCCTTCTTCGGCGAGTTCCCTGCATCATGCGCTTGCTTTCGTACATGAGATACACCGCTTCGGCCTGGCCTCGCCGGCATTGGTAGCGGTAAATGTGCTGAACTCTTCTGAGGCGATCCAACCTGCTTCGGCGCATCTGATTGAGCATCATGACGCCTGAACGGGAATCTCGGTCTCCCCCGTTGCGGGAGAGGCAGAACCGCGCCTGGTGTACCAGGCTGCGACGGTGATTCGATGCTAATTATATTTTGTTTCTGCGCCGTCAGCCCCTCCACCCTCACCATCGAACCCCCCGGCTTCGAGGGCTCCTGTCGCGGAGACGCCCTCTCGGCGCCATCGGCTATCGCTTCCACCACACTGTCACTCGTCCTCCCCGGCGACGGCTGCTGGCTCTGTTGGAGATGGCTCCGCTGCTGCGCTTGCCTCTGCAACATGCCCGTGCCGCTCAGCGAGCGCTGGGGCGGGCGCGGGCCGGGCTGTGGTGGTCGGGTGCTCATCGCGGAGGCTGTACGTGATGCGCCATGCCTGTAATTGATGCGGTTCTAGGGTCACATAAATGGCGGGGCGTGCCCTGTCGAGTGTGAAAAGTCCCGAGGACGTCGCATGCGTTGTGGTGGCGTAATGGGGGATCTCACGTTGTTTTGGAGATGATGATTCCGAAGATGGCGGCCACGACAATATAGCGTAAGGCGCAAGGGCCCCGGAAGTGTGGGGGTTTACGGCTCTAGAGCGATCCCCCGAGGCTTAGTCTTTTGAATGGGGAGATTCAACAACTGGAAAGTGGCAAAATTCGGGAGGCGTTTGATAGGTTCGGGGCAATTAGAGTGGGTGTTATGTGATGTTATGTGAGGTGATGTGATGTTTGATATTGGGCTGGGTTAACAGAGTATTTAGAGAGGTTTCTATTCGCACAAGTTGCTGGGAGGTCAAGAGAGCGGACGATTGGGCGGGAATAAGTTGAGCTGGGGGGGAGGGGGGCCGACGACGGTGCGTGGATGCGTGGATGGGATGCTGGGGAATGGACGCTAAAGTGAAGTGGGTGTAGGCCGTACTTGCCGTTTGGGGCTAATATTGGTGGTTTATTGTGGAATGTATTACCGCAACGGGTAGTATTTTAGGACTTCGGTAACCGTCAAGATAGTATATAATATACAATCTGTACCTTACTTATCTACGGAGCTAGAGTACTCTGGTTCAGTAGTCTGCTACAGTACTAACCGTAAGTTACTTAGGGTTAATGTAAGTAGTAATGTAAGTAGTAATGTAAGTAGTAATGTAAGTAGTAATGTAAGTAGTAATGTAAGTAGTAATGTAAGTAGTAATGTAAGTAGTAATGTAAGTAGTAATGTAAGTAGTAATGTAAGTAGTAATGTAAGTAGTAATGTAAGTAGTAATGTAAGTAGTAATGTAAGTAGTAATGTAAGTAGTAATGTAAGTAGTAATGTAAGTAGTAATGTAAGTAGTAATGTAAGTAGTAATGTAAGTAGTAATGTAAGTAGTAATGTAAGTAGTAATGTAAGTAGTAATGTAAGTAGTAATGTAAGTAGTAATGTAAGTAGTAATGTAAGTAGTAATGTAAGTAGTAATGTAAGTAGTAATGTAAGTAGTAATGTAAGTAGTAATGTAAGTAGTAATGTAAGTAGTAATGTAAGTAGTAATGTAAGTAGTAATGTAAGTAGTAATGTAAGTAGTAATGTAAGTAGTAATGTAAGTAGTAATGTAAGTAGTAATGTAAGTAGTAATGTAAGTAGTAATGTAAGTAACTATAAGTAATGTAAGTAACTGTAAGTAATGTAGGGGAAAGAGGCGTGGATGGAAGGTGCAGATGGGTGGGACATAGGGTGAACCACGCAGGTTCTATTCCATGCACTGTCACTCACACTCACCCCCTTCGATGACATATTCTATTGTTTATACTACCAAAGAGGGATAAGTGAGGGATATATATATATATAGAGAGAGAGAGATAAATTACATATCATATCCGCGGGGAGAGACAGGTACGAAAAGGGCCATTCTATCTGTGCCGCTCTACCAGTACAGTATTTTACTATACTGATACTGATACTGATACTATACCAACACTAACATACTAACAGCTCTCCGTTATCGCGTGCACAACTCCACTCACCCACTGTACTTACTCACTCTGCCAATATATTGGTTGTTGTATGTATCAGACAGACGTGAGGGTGAGGACATGAGGCATCATGGGCACGGAGCACACGGGCACGTTACTGTTAACTGCACTTAATCCAATCCACGCGGTACGTACTTCCGACGGGAACCACCCCTCTAGTGTGCTTTGCTCTTTTGCTCTTTGCTCTTTTCGGTCAATTACAACAAGGGTTCCCGAACAACTTTTACGTGCATCGGGAGAAGCGGGTAAGACCGAGATTTCGCCCTCACACTTGGTCTGGTCTTGGTTTGGGGGAGGGATCGCCTGAGATTGCAACTGTTTTCCCTCACAATCTGCGGGTAGATAGGTAGATAGGCCGTCGCTGTTTCGGGCAATTTCAGTCTAAACCACGTAACCCACATTACCCACGTTACTATTAAATTGAATATATGAGTTTTAACCACTGTAACAACTGTAACAACTGTGCATCTTCTATGCTTGTTCCCGCTTTCCCTTTACTGTAGGCTGTTGGTTGTTGGCTAATTAATGATACACCACAGTACTTACTGTATGCAAAGTACTGCGTAGTTCCAGTTACCAAGTGTATATATGTGTATATATAGCCTAATCGTCACCTTATCTGTTGCTGACGTGACTTTCCTGAATCCCGCCCTAGCCCAAACGAGCCTACTGCGTCTCCGAATCTGGGGATCATCGGACTGCAACGCTTCCGCTGGGGAGACAGACGTGACCAAACGATTCCAGTGACGACTGTGCCGATTTGACAATTCCACTCCACCCCCTCACTCCAATTACAGATTCAAAATGTCGGCCAAGAAGGATATGCGCAGGGAGGACCTGAGTGAGTACCGCCAATTCCCACAGCACACCGTTGCGCCGCCCCTAACTCAGACTCCAGTCATCCCCTACCAGCAGCCAGCCCCGAAGGAGGGTGGTCTGGGAGATATCGGGAGCACGTTGAGCAGCACTGTGCCAATGGCTGCCATGTTCACCAGGAACAAGTACATTGGATGGTATGATAATCCCCCGAAGGATCCGGGGCGGCTGCTAACCATTGAATAGGGCCTCCGTCGTGATTGCCATTCAGAACTGGCTCTCAGAGAGCCCAGACAGCAAGGCTGCTGCTTCGCAACCTGCGTATATGGGTGTCGGCATGTCCTGTAAGTTTATTGAATCAAGGCCATTGTCTTATAGCTGACCCGGTGTCTTTCCAATACAGTCTTGTCCCTTATCATTGTACGTATTACTCCATCCCATCGCCATAGAAGCATCACTGACAAACCACAGACTTATCTCCCAATGTTCCTACCGCCCCCACCAGTCCCAGGAGCATCGACACCCCCTCCTTCGTCATAGATTATACAGCGAAACTATACGACACTTGACGGCGGACCTACGAGCATAATCTTGTACTTTACTGCATATATATTTTACCCACCCCCTTTTGGAGAATGACAACGGCGGATCTACCATTACAATTACCGGGCCACCGTTGGGCGTTTCTGTGATACCGCCACGGAGATAGTCTGGGTTGTCTTTTGCTGTTGTTGGCGGAGCGGAACGGAACTTGTACGACAAGGAGAGAAACATTGCGGGTTGTTGGGCGGGCTGAAGGTGGAAGGCTTGAATCGGGTTCAGTGTACGGACATCAAAAGCTAGCTTCAGGATTATATTATGAGCATTACTTCAGTTTGACAATTATCGCCCCTTATGCTGCCGTATGCGGGGATACAGTCAACTTCACAGCAGTGACGAGGTAGTCACCTCAAAGCATCCACTTCCCAACCAACCGGACACATCTCCGCGAGTCACTGTTGCTCGACTGTCACCTGCCCCTTGATCAACATATTAGGGGTCCTCGGTTTCCGACATTATATTTCGCCTCATAAAGAATTGCCCCTCCTGATTTCCAAAGCCTAACAGAGCCTTATGTCCCTCAAAGCTTGTATTCCCAAGTGTGCAGCCTCAAAAAGACATGTTACATGTACTCCTACTAGTAATGCGCTCCGTGGCGAACCTGTCATCGGGCCAGGTCCTTGTGGCAATCAGCAATCGCCTCCCATGAGTGGTTCGACTGCATTAGTAAGCATCACACATGACTATCATGACTACTTGTCACAGTCGTATCATTCCTCAGGGAAGATTGAGGCTTGTGGTGATTTGGGAAAGATAGCTTGCGATAAGGCGCAATCCCACTGTATGTACAGGGTTGGAAGGGTTGGAAGGGTGGACTAAATTCCCGCCGAGTTCTCCTAACATGCTTGACGTTGCTTATTGTCCCCTATCGTTGCTTTTGTTGGTATTGTTGGTATTGTTGGTATTGTTGGTATTGTTGGTATTGGATTACGAAAATACGTACAGTAACACACACTTACAGTAATACACACACACACACTTCGTCGTTGGTTTGTTGGTTGTAACATACTCAGCTACTCACGTGACTAAGGCGACTCATACCGAAAATGGCAGTCGCTAACCTCAATAAGGTTTAGTGGGGGCTTCTACTGAGGCACCGGTTCTTGCACAAAGCCCCGCGCCTCCTCCATCTTCCCTCAACCTGTATTACTCTTCCTTCTTCCTCTACTACAACAGCCCACGATCGATCCAAACACATTCACGTTTACATTCACGTACCAACACTACCACTCTACTCTACTTAAACAGTTACAACTCTCCATCTTTTTACAAAGAAGTCTGGTCTCTGTGCAAACACTTCAGCAAAACCACATACTTGACAACCCCACCACCAAGACACCAACCCAAGGCTACCCAGGAACACTCGAGTTTATGTCAATCGAAAATCTCAAGACCTTTGGTGAGTTTACCCTGCATCGCTGCGTGCTTTCCATATCACGACTCGACCTCGAGTTGTTTTATCCAGAAACCGCCACTTGGCGTGCAGATGTCTTGAAAAGAATAGGGCTAACATTCATGTAGACCCCTTCGCCGAGGCAGACGAAGACACAGGAGAGACCAAACAGTCGCAGAATTACATTCATATTCGTATTCAGCGTACGTTCTAACCTTCATCTTGCGCTGTTGGCAGAACGCCACCGCCGTCGCACAGCCAAGACCCCCACTTTGCATCATTGGAACCATATGCTGACATCCGTTTGCCACAGAGCGCAATGGTCGTAAAACTCTGACTACAGTTCAGGGACTGCCCAAGAAGTTTGACCAGAAGAAGATCCTCAAGGTCATCAAGAAGAAGTTCGGTGAGTTTACTCGATGTTACCCCGCCGTGGCGTGACTTGGTGGCTAACAATATCATCAGCTTGCAATGGCACCATTGTCACGGACAATGAGATGGGAGAGGTGATCCAGCTCCAGGGAGACCAGCGCAAGGATGTGCAGGAATTCCTCACCGACAAGAAGGAAGGGCTGGAGCTTGATGTTAAGACCATCAAGGTAAGCTAATTTTCGAGCTCCCCACGTATTTGCCACTCAAAACTAACACACTAAAAGGTCCACGGTTTCTAAGCCCATATATCCCAACCCCTCTCTGTCCCATCGTTGCGAAGATCGCCGATGGAAGTACCGCTAGCCCATCCCCACGTACTTCCTGCCTGCCTCACCGGAGGCTTGATCCGTCGTTTTTAACGTTTGGGGCGATTGGGAGGCGTTGGATGATACCCGGTATTCTTTGAAAGACATACCAAGATGGCATAACTGGCTGGCTGGCTTCGGGATAAGCGAATTGTTTCTGAATTGATTGTCGATGACTCTTATATTTTTTGCTTTTGTGCTTCTTTTTTTTGCTTCGGCGAAAGGGGAGGTGCGCCCATCGAGGGACCATTCAGCGGACTATCTGCGGGGGTTCTTTTTGCTGCCCTCAATGATGACTTGATGAGAACCTGGTGATGGTTTGGCAATATACAATATGGTTTCACTATTTTGCTGTTTTCGATGACTCTGAACGTGACTGTGGATGTGACTGTGAATGCTCTGTTGTTAATCCTACCTCCCCCAAAACGTCCCAATGCCCGAACGTGACTGTGAATGCTCTATTCTTTCCCATGACTTTGAACGTGACTCTGACACGAGACTGCGAATACTTTATTATTATCCATACCTCTCCCTCAAAACTTTCCAACAATTCTTGAAAACATGACTCTGAAAGCTCCATTATTATTCATACCCCCCCTCCTCAAAACTGTCCAAGAGCCAGCATCCATTATGGCCCCGGAATACAAGAATTTCGCTAAATATCGTCCCAAAGTCGCACCCCAAAACGCGTTTCCCAAGCTGTTGTTTTCTAATCCCTCTCACAATCCCACACTTATCACCACAAACAACCAATACAGGGGTACATATATACAGCACCGCTAACAACCCTCTCCTCCCCTCCTTTTCCCCTTCCCCGACCTCCAATATCGTGCACACAATATCCCTACAACCATCCCTATAACTCCCTCCCCACAGGCCCCAACCCCGACCTCCTCACAACCTTCTTCCCCACCTCCCATGCTCTCCCGAGCAATTGAAATATGGGGGGCACGGGCATGGTGTTCACGCGCGACAGGTGGAGTTGGATGAGTAGCGCGGCCATGCTGGTGAAGGAGGCGAGGGAGAAGATGGAGATTGTTTCGCGGGTTTCGCGGCGGATGTTGATGTGTCGTTGGGTTGTGTGGTAGGCTACTGTTAGGGTCTGGGGGGTGTTAGTTGGGGTGGTCTGAGGGGAGAAGAGAGAGGGGGGGAGGTATGATGTAGGACGTACACTGGCTATGCTTATCCAAGCTGGCAGCAGCTGCCTTGGGTCTTCGCTGCCGCCGGAGAGGTAGAGGACCCAGGAGGTTATATAGGCGTTTATGGAGTTTATTGTGAGGAGGCGGACGAGCGTTGCTTGGGGGGTGTAATGGACGAGCCTGGAGAGGGGTCAAGGTTAGCTATGAACTATGAACGGGAGACAGGGGGAGGAGGGGGGGAGAACGAACCAACGCGACATGAGGCAGTCCGTGAAAAAGAAAGATAGATACGCCGAAGCACCGCACTATATTCCAACTGTCAGCCTCCATTTCCGCCAAACGGTGCGGCACGCGCTCCCGCAGTGCATGTGCAACCCTCCATCAGAGCCGCCGCCGTCTTTCCATCGCGCCACAGATCAGGAACAGGGTCAGGGAAATCAACTCACCCAAAGCAACGCCAAAAACACCTCCGTAACCCTAAACCTCCTCTCCACGCTCCACGCCCCCTCATCCCCCCCCTCCACCATCACCTCCCCCACAAACGTGAGCAGACATCTCAGCCCCCACCACGCCGCCGGGAGGGTGCTCAGACCGCGACAGACGAGGAGGGGGATGTGCCAGTGCGTGTTGACGCCCAGGAGGACGGCGACGGAGGGGTGGAGGACGGATCGGCGGCGCGTTGGTTGGGCGGCGGTGGTGCTGGTGGGGGCGGTTGGTTTCGAGGGCGGTTGAGCGGCGGATTTGCTGGTGGAGGGGGGTGCGTGGTGGTTCGAGTAG
>JPKC01002554.1:0-21067 GCA_000750925.1 Pseudogymnoascus sp. VKM F-4518 (FW-2643)
TTTGGGGTGGAATTATCGACTCGCTTGTATTATCGGCTTACTTGTGCATTACGTTATATATTTATTTAGCTGACATATTTACTTTCTCAAATGCAACCAATGAACAGAAAAAGCGCTACCACAAGCATTGTTGGGCGTTAAAAGACACGAATTAGTTATTTGATTTAAATAAGCAAATCTAGGGATTTTCAACAAACCTAGCAAATCGCTTTCGATAGACGATTTCCAAAATATAGAGCCTGAAAAGCCATAGTATGTATACTTTCTGTTGATCTTTTATAACAAATCTATTATCCTAGGACGATTTGACAAGACCCGTAATCACAGTCTACCTCCACTACTTTTTGCAGCTCTATAAAAGCTAGGGCGTCTGATATTCCAACACTCCTATGTAGCTGATGTTGCCAACTACTCCACCACACAAATCAACTTTCCCGCATTGGTATTTGCCTCCATCCTCTTGTGCGCCTCCGCAATTTCACTCCAGGGGAACACTTTATCAACCGTAATCCGCATACGCCCCGTTCCCAAATTCTCTAAAGCCACATCGACAAACTTATCTCGCAGCTTCCCCTGATACTTGGAGTCCCTCGTCCGCAACGTCGTGGCCAGAACCCACAGCCGCTTGTTCAACAGCGCGCGTAGATCGAAACCATCAATGATGCTCCCGCTCATGGCAGCCACCAGAACGATCTTGCCCTCCTTGGCCGCCGAAGCTGTGTTGGCGTGCCAGTAGTTCTGGCCGACGAGGTCGATAATAAGGTTGATACCCGCGCCGGCCGTCTCGCGCTCCACGACGTCGGCAAATTTTTCCGTGCGGTAATTTACAGCTACATCGGCCCCGAGGAAGCGGCAGAGGTCGCACTTTGCGTCTGTGCCGGCTGTGACAATAACTTTCGAGGCACCGCCCAGTTTGGCGACCTGAATGGCTGCTTGGCCTACCCCTGAGGCGCCGGCATGGATGAGGACACTTTGGCCGGGCTCTAGGCCGCCGACGAGGTGGATGGCTTGGATGGCCGTGAAGTACGTCTGTATGGTGGGTTAGCTGGATGCTGGTTGTTCAAGAAGATAGGCTGGGGTTGACTGACTTCTGGGATCCCTGCTGCCGTCTCGAAGCTCATTGTGTCAGGGATGTGCATGATCATCGTTTCGGAAACCGAGATCTTCTGCGCATACTGTTGGGGAATTACAGTTAGTGATAGGTACATTGTATCAATACGTATAGAAGGGCAATAACACAAGCACTTACAGCTCCCCCATAAGCCAGTCCAAACACCTTGTCCCCGACCTTGAAATTTGAAGTACCTGTTTTGTTTCATTAGCATCTTCTCACAATCAACAACTCCCTTCGACACATTACTCTTACAGTTTGGTCCCACCTCCTCAACCAGGCCACTAAACTCCACTCCTAAAATCTTGCCCGACTCCGGCAGGAGCGGATAGGGGTACTTATCCTCGCGCTGCATTATGTCCATGCGATTTAGGCCAAAGGCTTTAATGGCAACCAGGATACGACCCGAGGAGGCGATAGGATCGGGCACATTGTCCTCGATGAAGAAAGCATCGGCGTTGCCGCGGCCATTTTTTATACCGACTGCTTTCATCTTGGAGCTTTCTTCTTTTTGCCTTAACTGGTTGCGTGGAAAGTAAGATGGTACACTGATTGTGAGGAGATGTTGATTAAGACGCCTGGAGAAACAACTTTAGTAGATACAGCTTGATGAATGAGACAATGTTGGGTCTTGGTGCGGATGCGTGGTTGTAAATACCTTGGTAGATGGATGTCCTTGCACTATGGCGGCTGACTCTAGGGTCCATCCAGCTTGCCGGAAAGCCGACCCTCTCCACGGAGCGTAGCAGCCGCGTCGTGTGATAGAAGCTTCGATGATCTCCGGACTTTCGGCACCGAAAGCTATGCATTGAGGTACAGCGGACGTATTGGTGCTATGCCCAACGTTCTCGAGGTGCGTGGTCTCGGTAATCTTCCGACCCCGCTATCTGATACAACCAAGCTTTAGGACCGGCCCCGGTAGAACTAGTAAACCCCGATAGCGAATGCAGAAATGACATCCTCCAGTTAGACGGGGGATCCATAGAGCGAACGGCCATCTGCTCTATGGTATTTAGTTAACGGTTATCGTGGGGGTCTGGGTTTATGGGTTTCGGGGTCTTTCAGTCCGAGACATGTTGGGTGGTAGTAAATGGCGGGGTAGTAAAAGTGGGTAGTGAAAGGTGGGGTAGCAATAGTCAAAGCGCATGTTTGAACCCTGAAGACTTATGAATGCTCCAACGCGTTGGTATAGGTCTTTCGGGGAAGCAGCAACCCAAGCTTATCGGGACAACACAAGTTATGCTCGACGGGCTAGTTGGCAAGACTCCGGTTTGTCATCTGACTAGAAATAACCAGCTTTCGTTCATCGCATCCTGTCCCTCCGACTGTTTGTATAAGCTTTGTGGCAAACATGACCGAGCCAAAGATTCTCGCCCGGGCGTGCCGCATATGCCGGCGCCGGAAGACCAAGTGCGATATCCAGAAGCCCCGGTGTGGGTCCTGTATGGCACATAACCGCCAGTGTGTCTATTCTATAGAGCCTCCTAAGAAAAGGCAAGGCACTTGAGTCTCCGAGATTATCAGATCTTTGCTAATCATGGCACAAATAGGCCGTCAACCATGCTGATGAATGCCCTATTAGAGGAGAAGTCAACACTAGAGAGATGCCTGGTGCAGCTCAAGTTAGCAACCCCGGAGGAGCGTGAGAAGAGGTTGGGCGCAATTGTGGTCACCAATGGAAAAGTAGATCTGTCCAGTTGCACCGTCCCGGAAGCACAAGGTGGCCAAGAAGATGTCGAGCAGCTCCAGAACCCCCACTCGAAGGAGAGCGAGGGACATCGGGATGCAATTGGATCAGAAGATGACGGCTACCAGCCCTCCAATTATCTCTCGGTCGACGAACGTGGACAGGTCAAGGTCTACGGGCCCACGTCGGCTCTGCACGGGTTGAGTCCCGACAACTCTATGCATCAGGGGAGCAGTCAGACCAACGAGCCACTCCGCCATCAACTCATCGCCAACTCGGTGCTACAGCGGCAGAAGGAGTACCGCCTATTGCAAATGACCACCATTGGCGACGAGCCAGCCGAACTGGCGCTGCATCTCCTCGACCTGCACTGGAACCGGCAACATCACACCTTTCTCCTAACATATCGACCGGCCATCATGCGGGATCTGGTTACGGGCGGCCCCTACTGCTCACCCTTCCTCCTCAATGCCATCTTCGCCTGCGTGAGCAAGTTCTCTGACCGCCTCGAGGTGCGAGACATTTCCTCCGACCCCGAGACTATTGGCCGGCGCTTCTTTACGCGGTGCGAAGACCTGCTCGCGAGCGAATCCCTCCTTAGCACCTCAAGCATTCCTACCATTGTTGGACTTCTCCTCCTTGGCTCAACATTTAATGCCAGGGGCATGGCCTCAAAGGGCTGGCTGTATACCGGCTACGCGTTGCGGATGGTGTACGATCTCGGTCTACACCTCGACTGTAAGGCCGTGGGTGGCAACGCTGAAGACGTCGAAATCCGCCGCCGCGTCTTCTGGGGTGCCTTTATCTGTGACAAGCTGCAGAGCCTATATCTCGGTCGCCCCGTCACCTTCCAGTCGTGCGACGCACGCGTTCCGCGCGACTTATTGGACACAATGGAGGAGAACGAGCTGTGGACGCCTTATGTGGACCCGAAATCCCCTATCAACCACAACATGTCCCTGCCACAGGCAGTGCCGACGCCGATTCACTCCATCTCCACCTTCCAGCAGCTTTGCCTGCTCTCTAAGATCATGGCCAAGATTATCAACCTCTTCTACGTCGTCGGCGCCACCGCCGACAACGCACGCGCCCACCTGCAAGGCGTCGATGATGCCCTCTCCGCCTGGTACGACGCCCTCCCGCCGCACCTCGTCTTCGAGCCCTGGGCCAAAGACCCACCCTCGTCCCCATCCCCAGCACCAAACATCATGATCCTACTCACTACGTACAACTCGCTCGTGATCCTGCTGCACCGACCCTTCGTCTTCGGCCACCTGCGGCAGTTGTCCATCCCGGCCATGTCCTGGAAACGCTGCACCACAGCTGCGCGTAATATAACCTCCATCGCGTCGACGTACCAGGCTAAGTACACACTACGGCGCGCGCCATACCTGCTGAGCTATACTGTGTATGTGGCATGCACGATCCATACGAGGAACACAATCGCATCCGAGGGGCCGCGAAGTGAGGAAAATTTGAATGCGCTGTTTGCCAGCTTGCGGTGCTTAGATGAGTTGACTGTGCCGAATTCGGGGGTGTTGAGCCCAGTGGGTAATATCAGAAGGCTGATGGCAGCGAATGGCATTCCAAATATCCTTGGTGAGTTATCTTCCCTAAACCTGCCTCTATTCACCCAGACTTGCCGACCTGTTACTAAATTCATCCTTTTTCTATCATTACCTAGGCTAACAATGTCTACAGATAACACGTGGGACGTGCAAACACCTAACTCCCAAGAGCTAGAAGCGCTATGCCAAATGTTTCCACCCATCTCGCCTAATGCAGCTGAGAATATTATAGGGCAGGCAGGGAACATGTATCTACCACACGGCTACGACGACTTCAATGGCCTGATGGATATGTATATGCCGACATTTAATGGCGTGCTGTTAGATGCCGAGAATAGTGGTAGGAATGGGGGTGACACAGGGGATGGGGTGATACGTTGAAGTTTTTTTTTTTTTTTGCTCGGATTTAAACCTGCAATATATACCCCTTTAAAGAAATGAAACAAGAAACAGTCTTTCCGAATTTCGATCTATGTTTCTGTACTCCCTAAATTCGCCCCTAAGTCAAAACATCCGGCTCATTTTTTACCACCTGGTCATAATACGGCTGAAACGCAAGCCACATCTTACTTGAATTCCCGCTCTTCTTATGCGTCATCTCGGCCTCCTCTTTGCCAATAACAATCCGCTCCCAGCCGGGCCCACTTGCCGCATTCGCCAGTAGCTGCGCATGGCAGCAGCGATCTAAAGCAATGAATAAGAACGCTGCCTCGTCCACCGTCGCCCCGCACGTAATCATGCCATGGTTCTGGAGAATAATACTACGGCAGCTGCCCAGCGAGCGCGCAATACGTGCGCCCTCCTCGGTCGAGATGACGGTGCCGCCATAGCGTGGATACACGGCCAGGTCGTTGTAGAAGCGCAGCGCGTCCTGATAGATCATCTCAATTGGCCGGCCGAAACATGAGAAGGCCTTACCATACACCGAGTGCGCATGGCAAGCGGCATTCAGGTCAGGCCGCGCCTTGTGGATCTCACTGTGGATCGCAAAGGCTGGGCCGTTGATGGCCGCTTGTGCGCCTTCGGGCTGCACTTCGCCTTGCTCATTGACAAGAACCAAGTCGCTGACACGGATCTGCGAGAAGTGTGTGCTGAGCGGGTTGATCCAAAAGTGCTCAGGGTTGAGAGGATCACGGAGTGCTGGGGGGTTGGTCAGCTTGTGCAAGTGTCCACGTGATGTTGAGGTCGCAATGACTTACAGATGTGGCCAGCAACACCTTCGTCGAAGCCCTGGCGGGCAAAAACACGGAATGCGACGGCAAGGTGCTGCTTCTGGTATGTTCGTTGGTCCTCGATGTTGTCGAAGCGTGGCGGCGAGCGGATGGTGACCTTGCCGGCTTTGTCGCCTAGGAAGTGAACCTCCTCGAAGAAGCTGCTGCCATTGGCAGCCACAGTATTCAGTGAGCTTGGCGAGGTGGCCTGCATAGCTATCGGCTTCTCACTGATGTCTCCATGGGCGTTGCTTACGACGGACGTAACACTTGAGGATTCCATGATGGGTGGTGGTTTTGGTAAGTTGGCTCAAGGCGATGTGTGTGGCAGGATATGGTGTACTTTATGGTCTTACTCTGAGTTTCTTGGGCTAGTGTGTTAAAGCCTTGAGAATTCTACATTGATATACGTCTTAGATTACAACAGACCCGGATAACACTGCCGTCCTTGTTTCCCTATTAGTCTGTCGTCGGACTGAAACTCTCCGTCAAACAAGCTCCAACGCCCCCCAACGCCGCCGCCAAGATCGACCCGCAGACGCGGAACCCCTGTACCATCAGGGTCCCAGCGCCCTTGGTATTTTATTACTGGATTATCTCACATGGTGGCTTTGTGATTCGGATTGAACGCGGGGATGTGGAGAGGGACCGTTCCCGACAGAAGTGGGTCCCCGTTTTGACGCCGTCATCCATCGGCCTTAAAAGCCCCGTCTCCTCTTACGTTGTAGGGCAACCAACAATTCGTCTACACCTGGGAGGAAGTTGCGCAAAATATTCCACTCACTCGGACCATCCCCATAATAACCTCGAATATTTAGAAGCTGTCGCCCGCCATGTAGGTACCGTTCCTCTAAAGCAGCATTAACTTCCATCTCCCATCTCCCATCACCCATCACCTCATCTCTTTATACCATGCCTTCGCTATCATCAGTCGCCAGCGCCGCCGATGTCCTCGTTATTGGTGGCGGCAACGCGGGCTTCACTGCCGCAATACAAGCGGCAGAAGCCGGCGTAGGGCGCGTCGTAATCATCGACAAGTGCCCTGAGGAATGGGCAGGTGGCAACAGCTTCTTCACGGCCGGCGCCTTTCGCACCGTGCACAATGGCACAGCAGATCTGCTGCCCATCGTCAACAATGTCACGGCTGAAATGGCGAAGCTCGTCGACCTCGAGCCCTACACGCCCGCGGAATTCCGCAAGGATATTGACCGGATGACTTCGGGGCGGACTGATCCTGAGCTAAGCCAGGCCCTGATCGAGGAGTCAAATGCGGCCGTTAAGTGGCTAGCGAAGCAAGGCATCCGCTTCCAGCTTTCCTTCAACAGACAGGCATACAAGGTTAACGGCCGCTTCAAGTTCTGGGGCGGCATGTCCCTGAAGACCGATGAAGGGGGGAAGGGCCTGATCCAGGACCACCAAAATGCCGCGCGCCGCCACGGCGTCGAAGTCTATTACTCTACCGCCGCAAAACGCATCACCACGGACCGAGCTACGGGCGCCGTGTCAGGTGTCGTCGTTGAGGTCCAAGGAATCGACAAAATCATTAAGACCAAAGCTGTGATCCTTGCCGCGGGCGGTTTCGAAGCCAATCCCCGCATGCGCTCGCAGTATCTCGGTCCGGGCTGGGACCTGGCACGCGTCCGCGGCACCCCATACAATACTGGCGACGCTCTCGAATTCGCAATCCGCGATGTGAACGCCAAGCAGGCCGGCAACTGGTCCGGGTGTCATAGTACATGCTGGGACGCCAATGCACCGGCCAACAGCGGCGACCGTGCCATCTCCAACGAGTTCACTAAGAGCGGCTACCCACTAGGCCTAATGCTTAACAACGGCGGCGAGCGCTTCGTCGATGAGGGGGTTGATATGCGCAATTTCACCTATGCACGCTTTGGCCGCGCGATCCATGGGCAGCCTGACGGCGTGGCATTCCAGGTCTGGGATCAGCGAATGATTCCGTGGCTACGAGATGAGGAGTACCGTGATGCGGTAGTGGAGAAAATCTGGGGATCAACGGTTGAAGAGCTGGCAGCAAACTGTGCGCAGCGTGGGCTGAATGAGCCAGCGACTTTTATATCGACCATCAAAGAATATAACTCGGCCGTCTACGCGTCGCAGAAGGAGAAGCCAGGTTTAATTTGGGACCCCGCTGTCAAAGACGGCCTCTCGACGCAGAGTTCTGCGGTGAAACTGGCACTACCCAAGTCGAACTGGGCACTCCCGGTTGACCAAGGTCCGTTTATGGCGGTTAAGGTATGCTGCGGTATCACATTCACGTTTGGGGGCCTGTCGGTCAACCCAGCCAGCACGGCTGTCATCTCGCAGTCCGGCCGTGAGGTTGAGGGCCTCTTCTGCGTAGGCGAGATGTTGGGCGGCCTGTTTTACGGCAATTATCCTGGTGGCAGTGGTTTGACGAGCGGTGCCGTGTTTGGACGGAGGGCCGGTGTTGCGGCAGCGAGGATAGCTGGTGCGAAGGGGGTGGTAGCGACCGAGGTGGGTTTCTCATCGCGGTTATAGGTTTGTAGACTCTTGCATTTTGTTTTCTGCTTCTAGCCGTGTCTCGGTTTGTGGATTGACTGTTTATATGGTATTCTCTATACTACAGAATTATGACTTGACTCTAGCGGGCCTAGGGCAGACGAGGCCTATTGATCGTGATATTCTCGTTTTGCTTTCGTTGCGATATTTCTAAAATCCCAAATCCCCGCCGCATACCGTCGATGGGATTCCGCAACGGCAGAATTAGATTATTATACGCCTTTGTGACGGGGCCTGCCGAACGACTAATTTTGTGGAGAATGTTTGTTAATAAAACATAGCAATGGCATCTGCCAAACGCATATAAAATTGCTGGTTATTTTGCACCATGGCAGTTGCGTAAGCGACATCAAACTCCAGCGCTGCTCCTACAAAAGCATATATCGCAGAGAGCATGCTGCACACAGTATGCAGTTGGGACCTGGATGATTTACATATAAATGGAGAGTCATGCGTATCAAAGATACGCCTTGTTGGCGCAATCATGTTGGGGATAATCGATAACAAATACGAGTCCACGGCTTCTAGAAACAGCACGGAAATTTTGCGATTCATTGGCAGAGACTGTGGAGTGGATATGGAAAAGGTTGTGACTTCCAACCAATACTGTAGGATCGGCTATCTCTGCTTATGCGTTGATACCTCCAACCGGGATAAATAAGCACCGAAATACCAGAACAGGTAGACTGGTGCCTAGTCCGATTGATCCCTCACCACATGTTGCTCACATATATTAGTTTCCTTCTGTCAGTTTGAGCGTTAACTGTTTTTACCAGCCATTCGTTGAGGAACAATACCATGTCGCGTCCCTCATCAGACCTCACCCACTTCCTTGCCATTCCCTGGTGCGCCAGCCTCCTCACCTCGCCATCCACTACTATCCTCTCATCGCCCGTTCCCAGCCGCATCCCTAACCCCAGTACCGAAGGCGCTCTCTTCGCTCAAACTCTTCAGACCCCCGACACAATCTCCGCTCTGCTATCCTTCTCCCGCAACTCTCCAAATACGCCCACCAAGGAGATCCACACGCTGGTTACCCTTGGATACCTACTCAACGGCTACCCCAACACCGCCCACGGCGGTATCATTGTCACCATTATAGACGAGGCGATGAGCTTCTTCTTAAAGCGGAATAAAGAGATTGGCACGCTACCTGGCCTCGGCGACATAGTGACGGCGGATTTGCGGGTTAAGTTTATAAGGCCAGTGAAGACGCCGCAGACTGTGGTTGTTGAGGCGAGATTGAGGGAGGTCAACGGGAGGAAGTACGTTGTAGAAGCTGATCTAAAGGATAGCGAGGGTGTGGTTCTGGCACAAGGTGAAGCACTGTGGATAGCGGTGATGGCGTCTTTATGACGTCTGGGAATGCATGCGGGAATATTGGAATAATCTATTACCCTCCCATGTCTGAACGACCGTCGGATTATAACTCGTAACATATCCAAAATCGCTAGGTTTTCTGTGGGGTTACTACGGCATAGTCAACGCCTCTACAGAGTGTGAGTGAGTGATTTGGGAATTTGCTGAGCTTTTGGTTCAATATAAGGAAGTCCCCATAATACCTCAAGCCAAGTAATGACGTATAACCGTGTTCTACACTGCTCGTACATGCTGAGTACTGTAAGTCTGCTATAGATGTTATCTAGTCCGGCTGTATTATTCGGCGGGTCTTTTGACGCAAAATCTCCAGACTCGAGATGTGGGGGACTCTAGATCTCCACAAGCGGGGTTCTCCACTTCCAAAGCTACCGAAGTATCGCCGTTTCTAGCAATCCCCATACTTCGTAATCATTCTGCCGTGAGAACTCCCGAAGCATAGAAAAGCATATAAAGACATTGGAATATCCGATGGAAACCTGCGAAGTACGCTGTATAGCCTGTTAGCATGAAACTCCCATTAGTTGTTGCAGTTGTTGCAGTTGCAGCTGACGCTGCAGCTGGTTCAGTAGTCTCACAACGGACCAAAGGCCAACACCACTCCATCGACTACAACCACGCACCTCCCAACCTTTCAACACTTGCCAATGCAAGCTTGTTTGAAACTTGGAGACCTAGAGCCCACGTGCTTCCGCCATCTGGCCAAATTGGTGACCCGTGTATGCACTACACTGATCCTAATACGGGACTCTTCCACGTTGGTTGGTTGCACAGCGGTGCTTCTGGGGCCACAACTGATGACCTTGTCACCTACCGCGATCTGAATCCCGATGGACGACCGTTCATCGTTGCAGGTGGAATTAACGATCCCATCGCCGTCTTTGATGGCTCCGTCATTCCGATGGGAATCGATGGCAAGCCGACTCTACTGTACACTTCGGTCTCCTATCTGCCCATCCAATGGACTATTCCTTATACAAGAGGAAGCGAGACCCAATCTTTGGCAGTGTCGTATGATGGCGGCCGCAACTTCACCAAGTTGCATCAAGGACCAGTTATCCCCTCCCCACCTTTCGCTGTTAACGTAACGGCTTTTCGCGATCCCTTCGTCTTTCAAAACGCCAAACTAGACTCTCTCCTCGAAAGCAGCCCACAGACATGGTATACCGTCATCTCAGGAGGCGTGCACGGAGACGGCCCCTCCCAATTCCTCTACCGCCAACACGATCCCGACTTCCAGTACTGGGAGTACCTCGGCCAGTGGTGGCACGAAGCAGCGAACTCGACATGGGGAAATGGTGACTGGGCTGGCCAATGGGGGTTTAACTTTGAAGTAGGCAATATATTCAGCCTTGACAAGAATGGCTATAACGCTGAGGGCGAAGTCTTTACTACAATTGGCGCAGAGTGGTCATTTGAGCCTATTGTACCAGAGGTCTCGGACTCGCGGCAAATGCTCTGGACAGCAGGCAACGTGACTCTCCAAGATGGGGCGGTCAAGTTCACGCCGACCATGGCGGGCTTTCTGGACTGGGGTGCATCGGCATATGCTGCTGCCGGGAAAGAATTACCAGCAAATTCGCAAGCGTCAATGAAAAGCAACTCGCCAGATCGGTTCATAACATATGTGTGGCTTACTGGCGACTTTTATTCCACGCACAACTTTCCCACTCTGCAACAGAACTGGACCGGTGCTCTGCTGCTTCCCCGGGAGCTAAGTGTCGGAACTATATCTAATGTGGTAGATAACGAGCTCTCTCGCGAGACAGGTTCGTGGCGAGTTTCAAGCAACAACTTGGGCGTCCTTGAGCTCACCACACTAAAGCAAGAGATTGCGCGGGAGACCATGGCTCAATTAACGAGCGGCGCATCATTTATTGAGCCCGGCCAGATGCTGAGCTCGCCAGGACCAGTGGCCTTCCAACACTGTCCAAAGTCGAAATTCTACGTCCTAACCGCGTCACTCTCCTTCCCGGCATCAGCCCGCGGATCGGACCTCAAGGCTGGCTTCGAGGTCCTGTCCTCGGAGTTCGAGACGACTAGGATCTACTACCAGTTCTCTAACGAGTCAATCATCATAGACCGCACCAATTCTAGTGCTGCGTCCAGGACGACAAACGGGATCGACGCCCGCAACGAGGGCGGTAAATTGCGTTTGTTTGATGTTATAGAGCACGGCGAGGAGCGGATAGAGACGCTGGAACTAACTATCGTCGTTGACAATTCGATCGTGGAAGTTCATGCTAATGGCAGATTTGCAGTAAGCACTTGGGCCAGGTAAGTAACACCGTAACTTCTCTGTTATATCGTAAATATTGACGTTAATAGATCATGGTATACGGCCTCGAAAGAGATTCGGTTCATTCATGATGGGGAAGGCGAGGTGGAGTTCGGCAACATAACGATTCACGAAGGACTGTTCGATGCCTGGCCAGAACGTAGTAGGTAGTATCACAGAATTGGTGGTGCAAAGCGGGTTATAGATAGAAAAATTGTTTTGTTTTGCTCGGGATTTATACCGCGATATGCAAGTAATCATCACACTGTAGACTTGAGAGAATTGGGCATCTTATCCGCTCTGTCATACACAAGCTTACAATTTAATTACTTTTTACCCATATTTAAACTTATAATATAGATGGTGGGGCCTGGCGCCGCTTTCCTCGGTTTATTCTGACCATTTATCGATCTCCAGGTATCAAATTCCAGCCCGTCCAGACTAAACGAACTATCCAGGTACATTAATCGACGAAACTTGAAAAAGTAGCAGTATCAGGGGAAGTGGAGAAGCTGCCGATCAAAAGAACCTAGCTTGGAAGCAGCCCAATCCTCCTGCCTGTACTCAGCGTCACCGTGCAAATTAGCTTTAGCCTCTTCACGTTCTAGTTGCCTCCAATCTTATTCCTGCCATGCTGCTCCTCATATATCTCCTCCCATCGCAGCTCCTCTACCCACTGCGGATCCCTCTCCGAATGCAGTGAGCCGTTCTCCTCATTCGCCACCCTCGTCTCGTCCACATTATGCTCCTCGCGATCTAGGTCGTCGATCCTACGAAGCGCGAGCGGCAGTGTCTTGTCGCGCACAAACCCGATGAAGCGGTTGTGACCAGAGAACATGATCTTCTGCAACAGGAACGAGCGGTAACGCTCGTTTTGACGGCGCTCAATATTATCTTTCACGTAGACGTCTAAGCTGGTGTGAGAGCCTCGGTCATATGTGGGCGAGGTTATGTGCTCGGCGAGAGTCACAGCATCGAGGATTGCACAGTTTGCGCCCCTACTTAGGATGTTGCTCATGTTGAAGACGGCATCGCCGACGAGGGTGACGTTCTGTGAGACCCAGGGGTGCACGACTTCGCTCTTGCGCACCATAAATACATATGCTGTGTCTATACACGCCATTTTGGCGAGCATGGCGAAGCGTGGATGGATGCCGTCTCTAGAGGTGCGCGAGATGACCTCAGCCTTTAGTTCCGCGGGAGTGAGATTATTAGGGGCGCAGCGGCGGTTGTGGAAACTCGAGATTGGGGAGCCTGCGCCGAACGTAATGAAGGACTCCTCGGGCTCGATGGTGGAAGATGTGTAGCGCGTTGCATAAGGGAAGAGGGAGTTCTGCCAAGTGGCAAGCATGATGTATTCGTTGTGGGAGCAGAAGGTTTAGTTAAGAGTCAGCTTTATGCTCATGTAAATAAGCGGAAACATAGGATAGTTACCATTGATCTCATAGGTGATACTAACAACCTCATAGATTCTTCTGTGAGGGGAATCTTAAAGTAAATAACTGCCATACCCAGGTCCTTAATACCAGCGTTAGGCATTAACTGCTTCTTGACATTCGAATCAGAGCCGTCAGCGCCTACGATGAGGTCGCACTCATCTGTAGTTCCATTACTGAAATATACTCTGACTCCTCCATTCGGTAGCGGCTCATAGCGCTCAAAGGCGTGGCATACCCTAAGAACTGGCTTTGCCTGGTGCAGAAGAGCTTCCCTTAGCTGCCACCTCGAAACTGCAAACTGGTCCTTCATAGGATCTGAGTCCCAAACGAACATCTTATCTCCATTGCCCTTGAAAAACTCAACCTTCTCGCCCCCTTCTGGCGCCTCTCCAATGCTAAGGGCAAGATATGCCCAGGCCTCTTTAGTTAGCTTACGCTTTAGCATTGCTAGCGTCGAACCCGTGAGCATAACGCAAAATCCGATAAGGGGGTCATCGACGCCATCAGTACGTTCATAGCATGTGACTTGGGTTTCTGGCGCCGACATAAGCAACTGTGCAAGAGCGAGGCCGCCAATGCCAGCGCCGATGATGATGATCTTTAACGGCTTGACATCGTTCGATGTCCTGTCAGGCATATCAGATTCAGGAACTGCACCATTTTCTATATCTCTAGAGTCTGCATCGCCGAGAATCGGCTTGGTATGCTGACTTAAAAACGCTCCTAGACCCCTTTTTAAGCGTAGCATAAAGATCACGACGGTGTACTGTCGTCGAACTATCGTCGTCTGGTCGTCGTGTCTGTGGCGATTGTCTAATAATCAGCCGAGCTCAGGTTTAACCTAGGATCTAATGATCATTAAGGACAGAGGCAATATGTATATGTACCCATCTAGTTGGTCCTGGCGTTTTGGTATCGTGGTCTAGGCCCCAAGACCCAAAAGTGGTATGTTTTACGTTGTACTTAAGACCAATGTCCTATCTAGCAGACTATGTAATACCCACTTGGCTATATAGCACGATACAGTACTTCGCCAAAAGTATCTGTATGGCTTGTGTGGCATCATCGTCATCAAGGAAACATTTCGTTGGGACAACGGAAACCATGGTATGACGGGAAAACGTGGACGCGCAAAATGAAATATCTTTTTAGGAGTGTCCTTAGGAGCTGACATCATTTTTCATCTCTGAAAAAGCTCCGTGGTAGTGATGGTAATGTCGAGTCACATAAGTCTATCTAAGTGGCTGCCTACTATGGACGAAGCAGATGTGCTCGTTTTTCTTATGAGTGAGGGTTTAATAGAATGAAGACTATCCGAAAGACATCTATCCCTTCGACAGTTAACGTGAGAAGGTTAGAAACAACCATGAAGGCACGATTAATCCCCAGATTTACGATGTTTACTGTCTTAATAAATGGCTGAAGAAAGAGTGACGTTGACTAATAACCGCGATGTTCAGTGCAGCTGTAAGCCGTTGAAGGTTTTCAATCAAACTTTTGTATCCCGATACCAACATAGACTACCACATTAGCATGTGCAGCTATATCATATGCGAAAACCCCCAAAGTACATTGGTCGCAAAAAGTCGCCCCCTCTAATATTACTACGTCATTAGTCCCAAACATAATCTTGTGCCGCAAACTAAATCCAACCTTACCACCTCCGCATTCTATGGCCCTCTATTAATTGGTTTATAAGAGAATCGAAGATAATCATTCCCACTTTGGTTCATTTGGTCCCACATTCCTAGACACAAGCACATTGCCGGTGGCTTGTATTCCGCGTGCCTTAAGTTTACCGCAAAATAGCAAGCAAAAGACGCCTCATACACCTGCCAGTTGGTTCAGCTCGTGCTGATTAGTACACGTGGCGCCCCTCACTAATTTTAAGGGCCGTGGATCCACTGATCCACCCAATAAAGTGCCACCTGAGATGGTCCTGATCATCTCTCACCTAGTGTTCCCGATGATCTGTCACTACCTAATGGTCTCAATTATCTCTCTCAATAACCAATGGTCTTGATAAACCTTTACTACCCATAAACTGACTTATCCCTAAAGTCGACTCTATCTCTCAGGACCATGAACTACCTCCTTTCCTTTTAATCTCTCAACCCACCCATACTCTAAAGTCTTGGTAGCCTTCCACAGACCTCTCATTTATGGTAGGTGAGAAAAACCACGTCGAAATTACCCAAGAAATCCCAAAGAGAAGTATAGTATTGTGGTTGAAAGACATGACGGCTTGTATAAGGGAGGTGGAGAGACACAAACGTATAGGCGATGTGAGCAGAGCTCAAAGCAAAATGGTGGCTGCCATGGTAGCAGAGGGATCGGAAGCGAACCCCTGTTGGTGGCCATTATCCGTCCAGTGGCATAACGGAGACGTTTGAGCCGGAAGTAGCATTCGGAGACAGGACAGCGGGTTTTAGGTTTTGGAGTTTAGGAGCTGCCTTTGCTTTCGATCTAATAATTAGCCAACGGCCAGTCGTCAAACTTACATTATGGGATCTTAGTGTTCGGGGCTACGTAAAGCAGCAACCAACGCCAGCCGAAAATAGCAGCTCTAACACCCCAACCTTTGTGTAAAGCTGTAATATACACCAGATTTCAATTAGAAGGGTCTTGGCAAGCCAAAACTAATATAGGCTGTAATATTAAGATGTCCAGCAGTCTCACTTTATCTAGTGGCTTTGCAATCATGATAGGCTGTAACGTTCAGATGCCGAACAGAACAGCTTGACTTTACTATGTCTGCTCCCGTCGCCATCTCAAACGTATGGTACCTAATGATGCTAACATTACTGTACCTAGCAGGATATTAACACTAAATTTCAACCCTTATAAACATCATTATAGAGTACCCTTTGTAGCGTTCTATAGTTAAAGCTACAAGAGTTATTTATCCATCGATTGGATCAGTTCGATTCCGATCCTAATACCTATACAACTTCTTAACAGTCTGCCCACCAACATCCCCTGTCCTTAAAATCCTGTGGTTCAGCATTCTGTAGTAAAGCACAAGGCCGACGCATCCCGCTGCAACAAAGAACAGCATCCCAGCATTGACCCAGTGACCAGTTGGGTACCCCCTTTTCGCCTCATTAGCAGTATAGATCCAAACGCCGGTGATCTGGCCAGGAGCACCGAATGAGATGTTGAGAGCAATGGCGAGACCGGCCGCGGCAGTGTTGTGCACGTTTGACGAGAGCCAGCCAAGCAGGGGTGGAATGCAGGCAAATGCGCCAGAGCAGGCCACAATTAGACAGCCGTAACGTTGCTAGTGGTGAGGTTAGGTAATGGTAATGGGGATATACTTAGTAGGGTACGTACTTGATAGGAGGTGGCGGGGAGGAGGGCGCTGGCCATGAAAGCGCATGCGCCAATAGTAGCGAAGACTGCGGAGTGCATGGCGCGGGCGTTGAAATGGTCGGCGGACCATGAGACGAGAATCGTCACAACATCTGAGTCGACAGTCAGCCATGTTTCTCTTGAGTGAATTGCTAGATATAGAAGAGACTTACAAGCAACAGCGTATGGCGACACAGTCATCAGCTGAGCCTCAAGATTGGCATATCCCAGTCCAGCGGTAATACTTGGCGTAAACAGAGACAGCGACGAGAATGGGACAGAGATGCCGAAGTATATCTAAATCTGGTCAGAGGGATTCGAGCAGGTACGGATTAAGATGCTTACCATGTAATGAGCGTACAGGCGCCAGTCGGTCAATGTCTCCTTGGCTTGAGCCCAAGTTAAGCTTTGACCGTGACCGTGAGAACCTTCGATCCGGAGACGCTCGACAGCAAGGGCACGTTCCTCAACCGAGAGCCATTTGACGGTCTCGGGATAGTCGGGCAGAAAGAAGAAGACGAACACAGAGGACAAAACACTTGGAATGCCCTCAATGATAAACAGCCACCGCCAAGCAGAGAGACCACCAGCCTGATCCATGTGACCGATACCATACGCCAATGCACCACCAAAGGCTCCAGCCAAGGTTGCAGATGCCAGGATGAAGGCAACTCTTATTGATCTTTCCTCAGTTCGATACCAGAATGTCAGATAATATACCAATCCAGGGAAGAGACCTGCTTCAAAGACACCGAGTAGAAAGCGTACGGCAGTGACGGAGGCGAACGATTGGGCGCCGCCAAGGCCAATGGTGATGGCTCCCCAGGAGAACATGAGGAAAGCAATCCATTTGCTAGGGCTAAGCTTTTTCAGGAAGTAGTTGGATGGGACTTCAAAAACGGCATAGGCGACGAGGAAGACCATAAGTGCAAGCCTTTTGCCTTGTTAGAGATAAGTTACTCGAATTGAAGAAAGTTCAACTACTCACGTGAACTGGTACGAACTCATCCCCGTGTCTGAAAGAAGATCATGGTGGACGTTGGAATTCAATGTTTTGGCATTGCCTTTCAGAAGTCAACACGCGATCAGAAAATAACAATAAAGATTTTTACCAATATTTGATCTGTCAAGGTAGCAGAGCAGGTAAATTCCTGCACATAGAGGTACAATGCGCAAGTCTTGCTTGAAAACTAGTGCTTTGTCTGCCGGCGTTCTTTCGACAGGAGCTTCGATAACTCCAGTAACGGCCTTCTCCTGATCATCTTCAAGACACGTGACGGTAGACTTGGGTAAGACCTCTTCGTCAACATGTGCGACCATCTTGATAGTACTCCTAGCGAAGAGAATGAAAAATGATTGGAATTTGGATCAGGAACCCGCAAAAATGCCAAAGTGGAGGGAGTGTGGTATATTTTATCCGTTTGTCGTCCCATTTGACGCGTCGTGGAACCTTTCCGCGATCCTATTCTTCCACTAGCACAACCCCAGATCCGCTTCGGTCAATTCGCCGTTCATCGGCGCCAAACCCCGCATCAGCAATGCAACAAAGCAATCGCAAATCTTCGATCATCAACTCGTAACGATTGGAAGGAGCAAGGGAATTAGGTCAACGAAAGTGCGGGGAATACGGATTACCCCGCACTCTGCCCAGCCAGATCCCCACAGAGGCAAGGCGTCGGTGCGACTGCCGTGCTTCCCGGGGTCCATAAAGGAAGGACGGCGGTCGCACCGACATCCACGCCGACAGACTTCCACTATTTCTCCGCAAAACTCTAGAAATGCAGGCTTGCGACCGATGCCACCGACGAAAGTCCCGATGCGACAAGCAGCGGCCGGAATGTTCCGATTGTAAGAAGGCCAGTGTTCCGTGCGCCTATACAGACCGTAGTAGAGAGTACGGCAGAGAGCGCCTGGAGGCTATCGAGCAGCGGTTGAGACAGGCCGACGCGAAAAACAAAGCATTATCCAGTGAGCTGGTGCAACTGCGGGCTTCACAACGCTTGTCAGAGTCAGCAGCTCCAATTTCACGTGACAGGTTGTCAGTCAATGCATCAGAGACTCCAGATCATAATGGATGCTCTGGTGGAGACGACGGACGAAACACAGTAAATAACCCTTGCTTTTACTACCCCCTCGCCTCCAAGAAGCTACCGTATCACACAGTACCATATTAAGCTCAGACGTGGCCAAGTATATGACGGGTAGTCGTATATCCTTCCTATCTTCATCGGCCGATTTTTTCTCGCGATTTGTAGCAACTAACTAACGTGGTGCCCCAAGTCAAACATACCTGCCCTTCCGGCTAGCGATCTCATCAACGAAGTCTCTTTCCTAGCATCAAACGCAGCAGGAGACCGACACTTCCTTGGCTCAACAAGCGGAGTGCTTTTCGCGGATTTGGTACGGGCCAGTGTCAACGTTGCCGAATCGCAGTCAAAATCGCGCTACTCGAGTGGAAGAGCTGCTGATCGTGGAATATTCGAGATCCCAGCTGCGTACAAGGGCAAAGATGCAAGCCATGTCCTCTTACCTGAGGATCTTACTCGAAAGCTCGTGCAAAGCTATCTTGCCCATGACCACATAGCATATCCATTTTTGCTACCTTCTTATCTATTCAGTATCATTGATTTAATATACTCAGATGCTTCATATTATGACGACAATGCGTATGAGGCTTTTGTCTTTGACATGGTCTTGGCTATTGCAAATGCCAATGTGTACAAATATGACTGGCAAATGCTTCCTAGTGCCGAAAGCCATCATTCGAGAGCCATGACTCGAATTGGCGAGGTTTTCCAGGTTGGCGGGCTCAAAAGTCTACAGGCTATCTTATTGCTCTGCCAATATCGGACAGGGAGCTCAATTCAGGACACATCAGCCAGCATGTGGCATTTGGTTGGGATTGCTGTGAGAATAGCATACGAACTTGGCCTCCATCATGAGTCTGCATATTCCATCAAGAACGGAGATTCGGATACATCATCTTCTTTTAGAGAACAAGAGATCAGAAGACGATGCTTCTGGTCCGTCTTAGCCATGGATCGAGTCGTCAGTTTCACACTAGGACGGCCACTCGCAATCAACACAGACGACATCAACATCGAGCTCCCCTCTACCGAACTTGACTACGTCGTAAACAGCGGCCTATCTGACCGTGACCAATCCTTCAATCGCACCGCTGTCTTTGTACACATCGTCCGCTACCGTCTCCTCTGCGGCAAAATCATGCGCTCCCTCCATGGCCTAAAAAAACCACAACACAACGAACGCGATATCTATCTCCTCCGCGACTCCCTTGCATCACAACTCGACGATTGGTTCCGTGACACCAGCACCCTCGAGCTCCTCGACGCCGGCTCTAACAGCCCCCTCCCTCATCACCGCTCCTCCTTCCGCTCTCGAGAATGGTATGAAATCATCTACAACAACGCAATCCTCATGCTCTTCCGCCCATCCCCCATGCTCTCCGATATCTCCAAGGAACCCACTACCCTGCAGAAAATTTTCAGCTCCTCCAAACAAGCTATCCTAGGCTATGCCTCTCTCCATCGCTCACGGAAAATAAATTATTCCTGGATAACACTACATTCGGTCTTCATGGCTGGCCTAGCATATATCTACGCCGTCTCCTGCCACTTCCGCGAGCGCCGCCGCCAGTCGCCTGCAGGTGCAATGCTCGCCACTAACCCGACCGCAATCGAAATAGTGAACGACACGCGTGCATGCTCAAATGTTCTTGTCGCGGTCAGCGAACGCTGGAATGCTCTCCGCCACTGTCACGAAGTCTTCGACCGCCTCTCCGACGCCGTCCTCGAAGACGCCATCAAACTGCACACAGGAGTGGCACGTTCTGCCGCGCCTGTCCACTCGGTACCAACTCCACAATCAAACACAGCGCTTGAATCGGGGAGTGGGTCGTATGTCGACAGCCAACATCCCCACTCTAAAAATACCGGGCCACCAAGCAATAGCGACGGTACTGCATGGTACGACCCAGCCGCAAGGCTGATCGACCAAGGTCAGGGCCTCTACACGCAAACCTCACCGCTAGCAGTTGACAACGAATTCCGCAATTGCTTTGGTGATCTGCAGCATTTGTATCATCAGCAGTATAATGGCGACCCGGTCATGCAGCTGTCGCAGGATTGGCTGGGGTATTTGGACGGGTTTGATAATTTCTTACCGATGGGGGAACAGGCTGGGTTTGCTTCCGAGCATTAGACACTACACAGTAATTAATTTCCGAGATCGATAATGGTGTGCTACATGTATTGTTATATATGTATTGTTATAAGTGTAGTAAAAATGCGAAGCTATCTAGTCTATTCTCCCCCTCTCCAAAAACCTAACCGGCACATCCACAATGCGACTCCGCAGGAACTCGCCAATTCCTTTACCCAACCCATCCACTCTCGAGCTACTCGCAATCCCACCATCGAGGAAATCTAATATCCGGCTACAAATTCTCCGCATTAGTAAAAAAACATCCCAACCACCCCGCCCCCCG
>JPKC01002555.1:0-12523 GCA_000750925.1 Pseudogymnoascus sp. VKM F-4518 (FW-2643)
TATATATACTTTGGCATGTCCGTCAGTCATCGGTCGATGTCGATTAGTATGGCGTTTCACTGGAGTTCTTGTTGTGAGGCTCTCTCGCCATGCCAGCCATACAAACGCTTCTGTACAGGACTGAGACGAAGCCAGAGAAGAGGCTACGTGGAGTAGAGTACAGCCACGCGTTAACGCTGTAACTGTAATACTATAGCCGCCAAGAGCGTGCCAAACAGGTCATCGCCGTCTTTGTCACTCTCATCTTCTCGTCATGCTGTCGTCCACAGCGCTTGTTCTTCTGTTCCTCAGTTTCCTCCTTTGTCTTCCGCCGGTCTCAGCGCTATGAAATGCTCGTCATGGCCCCTCTCATCTCACTCTCGCACGCGCTGCAGCGGGGAGCCGTTGTATCGCTGAAACGTGGTGAGGGACGTTCGCGGAGGACACTGGCGGCAGTAAGGGGAGCCCACCCCGGCCACTCTGACACCGCAAGCGTTTGATGCAGGGGCGGTGTGTGTCTCCGTCTCCCATGCACGACACCCGTTATCTATGATCTGACTGTGGCTCTGTGCGAGAACCATGTAATAATCATGGGTATTGTGGTCTTCTATACCCGGTGTACTCCAACACTATTCTATCCGAATCAAAACAAACCTGTGATGCCCCTGGCGCTGATCTAGAGAGATGAGGGGAGTGGCAGAGTGGGCGCGATTGCCCATACGGCAGATCGACAGACTACCGCCGTATCGTCGATTGGAGTCCAATAATAGTAATATGAAGTCCCTTTGTTCTTGGAGGCTCTTGTTTTGGAGTTGAGGGGTTGTTGATTATCACCACATGCTGTTGATACCGAGCAATGTGTGCCTGTCATCTCTTGACGCCTGTGACTTCAGTCAGACACTGTACAGAGTATGAAATGATATTTACCATGGTTGCTATTAACACAGACAAACAGACCTGGCGAGACCGTCAAGCAATATAGTACTGATAGTACTGCCCATGGATGTTATGCGGAATGCTTGTACCGCCGCAGGTCATCTCGGAGCCTAACCTCTCCAACCCCCCAAGGTTGGGACAACAACCATCATCATCAAACCAAACAAGACCTCCCAACTTAAACTCCTCGGCTTGATGTCTCACCTAGCAAACGCCCTCCGCCAGATCACGAGTAAATATTCAAACCCAAACGCCCTCATCTACCAACTGCAGCTTCAGCGCGCGAAACAAAAGTATCTCGTGCAGGAACAGTTGGGCGATGGGACGGAGGCTGCAGTTGCACTTGGGGCACCCAAAAGCGAAAACGGAGAGAAAGGTCCAGGGCCGGAGAAAGCTGCGCTTGGTAGAGAGCAGCAGAGTGGTCCCGAAGCAGCAATGGGGGAGAATGAGGGTATTAAGTGCAGAGAAGTAGACGGGGAGCCAGGGCGAGCTCATGGAGAGGACGCTCGCGGAGAAGGGAAGTAGGAAGGATGATCAGAGATTGGGGATGATGTCCATCACTTCAGGCCTAGATTGCTATGGCTGGAAGGGCATAGGGAGTAAGTAATCGGGGCCGAGAAGTAATCGGGGCCGAGAAGACGATTGTACGAGTAAAATAGCTTTCTTATGTTTATGATTTCTTATGTTTATGATACCCTCTCTTCTCAATACAGTACAATAGGTACTTGTACTTATACCATATATAGTCAGTCACCTGACCAGACGCTCAAGAATTGCTCCTGTCAGAAGTATCAGCCTCGAATGTCAGGCCAATCACCATCTCATCTCCCGCTTTCCCTTTCCCATAGCTCCAGGTCCAACGTCACCCTACAGGATCCGCGCGAGGCTGAAGGCGGAGGTCCCGTACTGCAACTCTCGCCCCGTGCAACTCCCCCAATCCCCAATCCCCAATCCTCAACTCCCAATCCCCCGCCATTCCAACGAGCCAACGGCTACATTCTGTTACCCCTTTGAAGCTGTGCTCAATAATGAGGTAGCCATCTACAACCTGACCCATGGCACTCGATACGTCGAACGGCTATGCGGCCGCAAGCACCTTCCACGACCTCAACGAGCCGTCCCTGCCCATATTCAACATCGAGCGGGTTCAGCTGCAGTTCTCAATCGGCTCCGACTTCGTCGCTGCTCAGGTCGCCAACAATGTCCTCGTTCTCGCCCTCTCGAGCGGCCGCATCCTGCGCATAGATTTAGACAATGCCGAGGATATAGATGGTAAGTCGCACGTTGGGGAGGAGGAGGGGATGAAGACTCCATGCTAACCTTGCAGACATTGACCTGCCCAAGAAGACGTCCGAGATTGGCGTGATACGGCGCATGTTTTTGGACCCGACTGCCTCGCATCTCATTATCAGCACGAGCTTGGGCGAAAACTACTACCTTCATACGCAGTCCCGACAGCCGAGACCGCTTTCACGACTCCGTGGTGTTTCCATCGAGTGTGTGGCTTGGAACCCGTCCCTTCCAACGGCCTCGACAAGAGAGATACTCATAGGCACAACTGATGGGAACATATACGAAGTCTATATCGAGACCTCGACCGAGTTCTACCGCCGAGAGGACAAGTACTTGAAGTCGCTCCAGAAGCTTCCAGATGGAGCAATTACGGGTCTCTGGGTTGACACCATCCAACCTGGCAAGGCAGACATACGGAGAGTCATGATTGCAACACGGGGTAGACTATTACATCTAGTTGGTAAAGCTACAAGGTCTGGTACTGAAGGCGGCGGATCTATTTATGCGAAGCTATTCGAGTCAGAACAGCCAACAGTTCACGAGATATCTCGAATATCCTCAACTTTTACCTCGTCACTTGTTGTGTCACCAGACTCACCTGATGCCTCATCTCCTGAGGCACTGATACCGGATCGTACGTATGCTTGGCTGTCGTCTCAGGGAGTGTTCTATGGGAAGCTCCTCTCGACACCAGTCACATCAGAATTAGGCAGCAAGGTATTCGCAGAGTCAAAGATACTTCCCATATCGCAACTCCCGGTTGGCGAGTCTTCGTCCGGGAGGGCAAAACCTGCTCAGGAAGGCGTTGATGCTATTGCCTTGACCCAGTGGCATATTTTGCATCTCGTCGGCGGGCGAATCGTCGCCATCAACAGACTCGATGATACTGTCGTGTTCGACCAAATCGTGCTGGACCCTGGACAGCAGGCAGTAGCACTACTTGCTGATCAGCAGAAGAATACATTCTGGCTGTTTACAACAACTGAGATTTTTGAAATCGTCGTCACAGAAGAAGATCGAGACATCTGGAAGGTCATGCTTCGGAATGAGCATTTCGATGCTGCACTGCGATATGCGAGGTCACCATCGCAGAAGGACGCCGTTGCCACCGCTTCGGGTGATTACCTGATTGGCAGAGGCCAATACCTGGAAGCCGCCGGTGTCTATGGAAAGAGTAGCAAGCCGTTCGAGCAGGTTGCCTTGGCTCTCATCGAACATGATCAGCAAGATGCTCTCCGAAAGTATTTGTTGACTAAGATTGCCACCTACAAAAAGTCTTCCATCATGCAGAGGATTATGCTGGCAAGTTGGCTTGTAGAGATATTCATGTCGAAGCTCAATTCGTTGGATGACACCATTGTAACGAAGGCGGAACTGTCCGAGTCGCTCAGCCCAGAGCAAACTCAAAGCCAACTGGAGACTATTAAAACGGAGTTCCACGAATTCGTAACAAAGTATAAGAATGATCTCGATCGCAAGACCACATACGATATTATCAGCAGCCACGGAAGGGAGGAGGAGCTCCTTTTCTTTGCCAGTGCCGTCAACGATCATAACTATGTTCTTGGATACTGGGTCCAAAGGAAACGCTGGCCAGAGACGCTCAACGTTCTCAAGAAACAGACCGATGCCTCAATATTCTACCGATACAGCAGCGTTCTTATCACTCACGTTGCTGCCGACTTAATCGATATCCTTATGCGCCATCCGACATTGAAAACACGAGACCTGATTCCTGCTCTTCTAACCTACAATCGCACCTTCAATGGACCGCTGTCGAAGAACCACGCCGTCCGATACCTTCTCTTCACCATTAATACCCTCAACTCCACCGACGCCGCTGTCCATAACACCCTAATTTCTATATGCGCATCGCATCCCTCCCCCGATGAATCCACCCTCCTGTCCTATCTTGAATCTCAAGGAGATACCCCCTCCTTCGACTCCGACTTCGCCCTCCGCCTCTGCATCCAGCACTCCCGCATCCAGTCATGCGTCCACATCTACAGCACAATGGGCCAATACCTCCAAGCCGTCACTCTAGCCCTCTCCCACAACGCCATCGACCTCGCCTCCTCCATCGCCAACCGCCCCACCCTCCCCTCCCTACGCAAGAAGCTCTGGCTCCTCGTCGCGAAAACCGTCATCGGCGAGAGTGACGGCATCGCCACAGCCCTTGCCTTCCTCTCGCGCTGCCCCCTCCTCAAGATCGAGGACCTCATCCCCTTCTTCCCCGATTTCGTCGTCATCGACGACTTCAAGGACGAGATCTGCGACGCCCTCGAGGGCTACTCGCGCAGCATCGACGCGCTGCGCGAGGAGATGGACGGCAGCGCCCGTACCGCCGCGCACATCAAGGATGAGGTCGCCGCGCTGGGCGGGCGCTACGCCATCGTCGAGCCGGGCGAAAAGTGCTATGTGTGCTCGCTGCCGCTGCTGGCGAGGCAGTTCTTCGTGTTTCCGTGCCAGCATGCGTTTCACTCGGACTGCTTGGGCAGGAAGGTCGTGGAGGGGGGTGGGAAGGCAAAGTCGAGCAGGATTAGGGAGTTGCAGGCGCTGGTGGGGAAGGGGATGGTGGGGGGGAAGGGGAGGGAGGAGGCGGTTAGGGAGTTGGATGCGTTGGTGGCGGAGAGCTGGTGAGTTTTTACTTTTCCTTTCCGACGTTTTCTTGGGCGGCTTGGCTAATATGTTGGCGGTAGTATTTTGTGCAGCGAGTATGCGATTAAGCGGATCAATGAGCCGTTCGTGACTGAAGCGGATGATGGAGGAGACTGGGCGCTTTGAGCGTAGGTGGATAGCGTGCTTGAACGGTCGTGGGCCGATGGTAATATTTTGGCGTGCATTGACGTAGAACATACATCCTCATATACCAAAATTCAAGGAAGATATAACACTCAAAAGAATATACATGGAACGCGCAGATCTGTGCTACAAAATCACATCAAATAGGTGCTTCAAGTCGGGTAATTTGGTATATTAATTCAACGTAACGCCTCGTCACTTTTCCTATATCCACCTAGCCATATAGCCTCCTAATCCCACGACTCAAGATTCCTGAGCACGCATCCCTCCTTCTCACCTCTCTCCACAAGCGTGCCGATCGTATAGACCGTCTCTCCTTCCTCCTCCAGCTCCTTAATCAACTGCTCCACATTCTCCTTGCTAACCACAGCCACCATACCCACTCCCGTATTGAACGTCCTCCCCATCTCCACGCCAGTGACATTCCCAGCCTTCTTCAACCATCTAAACACCTCCGGCAGCTTCCACGTCGCCACATCAATATCAGCAGCCAAATGCGCTGGCAGCATGCGCGGCACGTTCTCGGCCAGTCCACCGCCAGTAATATGCGACAGTCCCTTCACAAGGCGCTTACGCACCACGCGGAGCAGCGATCGCACATAGATCTTCGTCGGGGTGAGCAGGCTCGTGCCGACAGACGCAGAAGTGTCCCAAGGCGCGGTATCGGTGTAGGCCAACCCCTCGCGCGCGATGATGCGGCGCACGAGCGAGAAGCCATTGGAGTGGACGCCGTTGGATGCGAGGCCAATGAGGACATCACCGGGGATCATAGCGGACTTCATCGGGAGAGTGAGGTCCTTGGTCATAGCGCCGATAGCGGCACCAGCGGCGTCATAGTCGTCGCGCTGGTACATGCCCGGCATCTCGGCGGTCTCGCCACCGACGAGGGCGCAGTTGGCTTGTTTGCAGCCCGCGGCAACGCCCTCAACGAAGGCGGCTGCGCTCTCGAGGTTGAGCTGGCTGCAGCCGTAGTAGTCGAGGAACATGAGGGGTTCGGCGCCCTGGACGACGAGGTCGTTGACGTTCATGGCCACGAGATCGATGCCCACGGTGTCATGCTTCTTCATGGCCTGCGCGATCATGAGCTTGGTGCCGACGCCGTCGATGGCGCCGACCATGACGGGCGCGGTGGTGTAGCCGGCGCTGGCGAGGTCGACTTCACCGCCGAAGCCGCCGATTTCGGCGTCAGCGCCGGGACGCTTGGTGGAGGCAACGGCGGACTTGATGCGCTCGACGAACTCGTTGCCGGCGTCGATGCTGACACCTGCTGAGGCGTATGTTAGGGCCTCCTTCTCGGCAGCCTTCTGCTTGAAGGCGCGGTGTGCAATGTCCTTGCGGAACTGCATCTTATCGAACTTGATGTGGTCGACGCCAACATAAGCTCTCTTAACGGCCTCTTCAAGAGTCTCTGCGGTCGAGGTAGCTGCGATAACGCGGCCACCCGCGGTCTGGAGCTGGTCATCCTTGATGACAGTTCCGGCATGGAAATGGTTGGTGCCAGTTGGAGGAGTTTGGAGAGTCATGGGAGTACCGGTGGGGTAAGCTCCGGGATAGCCGCCGGCGGCTACCACAACGGTTGCGCTGAATTTGGCCTCGACCTCAACAGTTACGCTGTCCAACCAGCCTTCCGTACATGCGACCATAATCTCGGCCAAATCGCTGTCCTTGCTCATCAGCGGGAGGAGAGTTTGAGTCTCAGGGTCGCCGAATCTGACGTTATATTCGAGGGTCTTCGGCCCATCCTTGGTGATCATCAAGCCTGTGAATAGGGTGCCGACGAATGGGAATCTATCCTTGCGCATTCCATCAATGGTAGGCTGGAGAATTGTTCTCTCCACCTCTTCCATCAAAGCCTTGGTAGCGAGACTTGTTGGGGCGTAGCATCCCATACCACCCGTGTTCGGTCCTAGGTCGCCATCAAATATCCTCTTGTGGTCTTGCGCTGCCGGCAGTGATTTGATCGTGTAGCCATCGCTGAAGCTCAGTATGCTCAACTCATCTCCCTCCAGGAACTCCTCGATGACAACCTCATCACCAGCATTCCCAAATTCCTTGTCCTGCATAATATCCTTCAAAGCCGCTTGTGCCTCCTCCTTGGTTGTCGGAATAATAACGCCCTTTCCAGCAGCAAGGCCGCTGGCCTTAATGACGACATTGTGATCAATCGTGTCTAGGTACTTGCGAGCGGTCTCGTAGTCAGAAAAGTTTTCGTATGCAGCTGTGGGAATGTTGTGTTTCTTCATGAAATCCTTTGAGAAAGTCTTGCTCCCCTCCATACGCGCCGCGGCCTTGGAAGGGCCATAGCAGCGAATTCCAACGGCGCGGAAGTAATCTTCGATGCCGTCGACCAATGGCGCCTCGGGGCCTGGGACAACCAGGTTGATTTTGTTCTCCTTTGCGAATGCAACAAGGCCTGGGTAGTCATTGGCCTTGACGGAGTTGTTGTTGGTGACCTTTTCGCACGTCGCTGTGCCTCCGTTACCGGGTACGGCAATTATGGACTCCACGCGGGCAGACTGGCTCAGCTTCCAAGCCAGAGCATGCTCACGGCCACCATTGCCGACGAGGAGGATACGGAGAGGCTCCATTGCGAGGGAAAAAAATTGCCTCTTTAAACTCGCTGAGCGCGTTGGTTGTTGATTCTCCAGGTGACAACGGAGTCATGAAATTTTGGCGGGGTCAAGATATTTTCTGGTGGGGTAGCGGAATGTGGATAAAGAAATGTTAGAATTAGCGGCCGGGGGTCGCTTGTTATTGGACTCCACAAAGCCAGATGCAAGGCTACAGAACAAGGCTTTGAGATATCAAAAGCCATAGACAAACAACATAATTGTAGCGGATTATCATACCCTATGGAGTACAGATCCTACAAATCCCACCGCTTCCGCTTCATAATCATCAACCCAGAGTCCAAACCGGAACGCCCGCCTGTTTTCTCATGTTCTATCGCCTTGTCGTCTCTTGCCGAAGCCTCGCTGCCGCTGTCGTAGGTGCTGGTGCTGGCCACGACGTAACCGCGTCATCAACCTCCTCTAAGAATGTGACGCTATTATGTATACATGTTGCACCTAAAACGACCCTTATACCCGGCACTGAAGCGTTGATGGTAGCAACCAACTTTGCTTCTTCATACGTGGTTCCCCCAATCATGAACACTATGATGTCTTGAGGCTTGTCCCTCGTCGAGCCTCCGCCATCTACAAACGGATACTGCTGTTCTCGCAGCCTCCCTTTGATAAGCTCTTGCAGAGTTACTTCTAGTCGTGGGGAATGCTGAGTGTACACATTGTCTACCCCCTTCAACCCTTTGAGACGATCTCGAGCCCCCGAAAAAATATTGGCGGACTCGAACATGTCGGTTATACCACTGGCGTTCTGGACCTGCTGGAGAGAGGATTGGTAGTGGAGTAGCTTCGAAACTATGTCGATTTGCCGTTGTGGCATATTACCTGTGGCGCCCAATAGATCAAGTAACAGAGGCAGAGCGTTGGACGGGTGCCTTTGATGGCGCAATGCATATAGAGCAACCAGCCTCACCTTCCCTTCAGCAGTTACAGAAGGCGATTGTAATAGCCGTTGCACATTCTATAGTAAAACAAGTCAGTGGCGCTCTGTCTGAGAGCCGTAAATACCGGGACTTACCTTCAGATCTGCTGCATGGTTGTCATTACATGCCAAACTCTGCTCGACCTCACTGACTTCCAGGAGATTCTCCGCCCCTACTTTTCGACTCAGTTCGCCAACAATAGTCACATGTTTGCTGACATTCCCAGACAGCTTCCGGAACTCGGGATATTCTTCAATGAAGCGCTTCATGTCGGCAATCGACTCGATGTTTGAGCTGCTCTTTGTTTTTGACTGGTATTGTTCGACGTAGTCCTTAATATTCCCCCCAAGGTCGCCAAAGTTCAGGTACATGTTCTTCTTGAAGAATGGGTCCTGATCTTGGGAGAGAACAACTTCTTTCAATTCCGGCCTAACATCAGGAACACTATGAAGGTCGACCCGGCCGTTATTAATTCCCAGGAGCTCATGCACCATCGCTTGGTATGTCCATTGTGAGAGTAACGGCGTGATGGGATCGTCCCTGCGATCTAATATAAGTAATATTGGTGGTGTATCGACCTTTCGGAAGTCGAAGAGTTGCTCTTCTTGGCTGACAAGATATCGCACTTCCGTCGCAAGCTTTTTCGCCAGGAGACTGTTCTTTTCATATCGTATTAATGGCTTCTTTTTCAAAGAAAGTAGCAGTCCGACAATTCCATCGGTGCTCCTTTGCAATGCATCCGCGTTCCACATATCCGGGCTTCCGCTCCATATTCGTTTTGGTATCGTCAGATCCAAGGTAAAGAGGTCTGGGTTGATCACAATGTAGTCTGCAAAGTGCTCCTGAACTGCTTTCACAACCTCATGATCATCTGCTTCTGCAAGCCGCTCGAGCGAGGATTTCTTCACCACATTACTGAAGTAGAGATTGTATTCGCCGTATTTGGGATCGCGAAGCTCATCAATGAGATATTGTATAGATTCGGCGGAGGGTCGGACAAAACACAGGCATCGTAGATGTCGCATCTTCTCACGATTTTGGTTTTCTAACCTGTCGATAAGGTACACTTCGTGGTTTAGTAGTGCTGACTGGGTAATCGCAGTGGATGCAATATTGACGGTTTCGCTGTCCAATAGCAAGATCTTCATCTTCGCCGATGGTGTCCCGGATGCGCTATCCCCAGCGGACACCATCTTCGAGATGTAGCCCGTCACTGCCTGAACGACATCCATGATGGCGATATATAGCTCGGTTCTGGAGCAGGTGCTCAAGTGTATAATCGTCGTAAGCCCCTCTGCATGTCTTCAAGTACGTCCCCCACCCAGTCCGCCTGGTTTTCTCCTGTCGCTATAAGATTTGGATGACTGCGCGAGATACTGGTGAACTGATGCCGTCTGCTGAATTGTCTAACTTTGGTGGGTTTTCGTTGGAAGGAAAGAGGCAGTTGGTCTCTTCTGCCCTCTTCTGTTGAAGCTCGAACAGGGGTGTTCCTCTGTAAAACGGCAAGGTGACAGCTCCACCACGTGCGGAAAGATCCGCGTCGAAAGCACCAGATGACGTCCTTTTGGGCACTTTAGACTTCAACAAGCTTCAACAGGGTCGAGGGGTCTTTCTGGAGTATTTTGCAAACAAATCGCGTATCTGCAAATGGAAGCTCGATGAGAAATTAGGAGCACTATTCATTTGAGCTCAGCGACCGGCAAGTGGCAGTAAAGAGGAAAATGTTGCCTTTCATCAATATCCGTGAGCTGCTCAAAATATATTTCCTTTCGTGGAGCCAGAGCAGGTACTGATCCCAACCTGCAGCCTTCGAATATGCTTCGTCGATTATAGGGGCATCCGCAGACGAGTGTAAGTTTCTATGAGGCACTTCTACGCGTATTTAACTAATAACTTCACAGTGAAGCTTATATTCTCCTTCATCCTCTCGTACCCCCTCTGCGGTGTTCTCAAGCGCATCCCTGATTCGAAACCAGCATACAAGAACCTGTTTATAATAGGGTTGGTGCTCCGTCAGTCCCAATATTCTCGCGCTGACTCGTTGTAGTGTCTCCGCGTTTTACTTAGTTGGACTTTTCAGCCTTTGGGATGGCATCAGAACAGTCGCGATCAGTGCAGTAGGCACGTACGCAATTGCGCAGAACATCAGCGGGCCTCTTATGCCATGGATAAGCTTCGTCTTTCTCATGGTGCATCTGTCGATAAACCAAATTCAGCGACAAATACTTGCCGATCCTGGGGTAGTAGATATTACCGGCGCACAAATGGTTCTGGTGATGAAGCTGAGCGCATTCTGTTGGAATGTTGCGGACGGTCGCCTCCCCGAAAGCGAGCTGTCTGATCTACAAAAGGAAAAGGCGCTGAAACAACTTCCTAAACCGCTGGACTATGCAGCGTGGGTTCTGTTCTTTCCCTCCCTCTTCGGCGGACCAGCCTTCGATTTTGTGGACTACACAAAATGGATTGAATGCACCATGTTTGAACTTCCTCCAGGCGTGGACCCATCAAAGAAACCGCCTACTCGCAAGAAGCGCAAGATCCCACGCAGCGGAACCCCGGCTATGTGGAAGGCGGCCGAGGGGGCTTTCTGGATTTTCTTGTTCCTACAACTCTCGGGCTACGTTGGCACCGAGGTCTTCACTGGTGAGAAGTTCTTAACATTCGGCTTCGTCAAGCGGGTCTGGTTTCTATACCTGCTCGGTTTCACGTCGCGGCTGAAGTACTACGGCGTATGGGCATTGACAGAGGGTGCCTGTATCCTCAGTGGTCTCGGCTACAATGGTGTCGACCAAGCAACAGGGAAAGTCTCGTGGAACAAGCTGGAGAATGTTAACCCCTGGGGCGTTGAGACTGCCCAGAACAGCCGCGCATATCTGGGGAATTGGAATATGAACACCAACAACTGGCTTCGAAACTACATCTATCTGCGAGTCACGCCCAAGGGAAAGAAGCCAGGTTTCCGCGCAAGCATGGCTACTTTTGTGACGAGCGCATTCTGGCATGGCTTCTATCCCGGTTACTACTTGTCGTTTGTGGCGGCTAGCTTTATTCAGACCATCGCCAAAAGTAAGTCCACACCCTGTGTCGTGCCCCCAAGTTTCCATACTAACAACATCCAGACTGCCGCCGCTACTTCCGGCCATTCTTCCTCGACCCAGTGACCGGCAAGCCCACCTCCACCAAAATCTACTACGACGCCCTCTCGTGGTTCGTCACGCAATTCATACTCTGCTTCGTCACCGCACCCTTCATAATCCTCTCCTTCCAAGACTCCCTCCTCGTCTGGTCCCGCGTCTACTTCTACGCCCTGATCGCCATCGGCGGCATGACCGCCTTCTTCGCCTCCCCCGCCAAGCCCTATCTCAAGCGACAGATCGAGATCCGAGCCGCTCGCGCGAACGGCGGCAAGAAGCTTGGGAGGAAGTTGAGTTCGGACACGCTTTCGCAGCAGCCACTTTTGGGGCTGCCGCCGAATCCGCAGCGCGATTTTGAGGAAGCGGTGAGGGAGATTCGCGAGGAGTTTGATGCGAGACAGAGTAAGGGGTTGGGGAGAGCGGCGACGATGCCGGCGCTTGCTAGGAAGGAGGGCTTGTAGTTGTGGGAGGGCTTGTGGAAGGGCCTATTAATATGTGCATGGATAGATGATGGGAATGAGGATGCGCAGCGTATACCATAGCGGTTTGATTGCACTTGATACATGCATGGATAACGTTGGGGGAGACGCGATTGTTTGTATATCTTCCAGTCCATTTGAGAGAGGCAGGTTTTGCGAATGGCCTAGGTCACCTACGAATGCGTAGCACATCCCTTGTTATAACTGAACAATCCGTCGAATATATTCAGTACGGTATCATATATTAGAAGATATAGTTGGTGTATAAATAAAAATCAACAAATTTAAATTCTCAAATAATCAACTTTATTGCCAATTGCCAATTTACACTTAATATAATCATAATTTAATAT